>OMLM01000858.1:6568-30060 GCA_900302695.1 Helostoma temminkii | reverse complement strand
AACACAAACGCACTTCTGGATTTGAACCACAAGATGGCAGCATAAAACAGCTGTAGCACACTGCAGAGAGAGATAGAGAGAGAGAGAGAGAGAGAGAGAGAGAGAGAGAGAGAGAGAGAGAGAGAGAGAGAGAGAGAGAGAGAGAGAGAGAGAGAGAGAGAGAGAGAGAGAGAAACAAAGAGAGGGTGCTAGAAACAGTGAGTGTAAAAGAGGTGGAAGTGGAAGGATTAGAGGGTAAAGGGGCAAGGATGAAAGAAAAAAGGGTATAGCACAGATAAAGAAAATGAATGTCCAAATAGAAGTGGCTGTCCCATAGCAAGGATCACGTGGAAAACCACAGAGAAACGGACAGATGAAAAAGGGAGATAAAGAGACAAGAGGGAACAAAATAAAGGCCAAATGAAGGAGGGAGATGAGAAGGAAAGGCTACATGTACCAGAGAAATTGGCAGATTGATAGAAATACTGTGAGTGAAGAAGGCACAAGAAGGAAAAAAACAAGTTGACCTTGGACTGTAGGACAGTACAGTTGTACAGTAACTTCACACACACACCAGCAGAAACACACACACAGACGCAGTTAAAAGGACTACTACCAACTGCCTGCTAATATGTTTGGACAGATAAGTGTTTCATTAATATTACTGTAGCTGTCGTACAGCCAGTTGGTTTACTATGTGCTCCAATAGAAGCCAAGTGAGTGTGATTGAATGTGTGCCTTTTGAGGTCCCTTCTTTAGTCAGCACACAACCAACTCAGGAAAACACATTTCATCAAAATAAACACACATCCACACCAGACAAAAAGTCATCTCCACATTCAGTGTAGTTTAGCTGTGACAGTGAACAAAGCAGGGTAGAACAGAAAAGCCCACACACTCAGTGAATTCATCAGCCCCCCCCAGCCAACATGGTCACAAAACTGCACACTTGCAAATGCAGCATTTCTCAGGGTCAGTGGATCCATTATCATTTAAATCTTGCTGTGCAGCCTAATTTAAAAAGTCACATTAATACACACCTACACACACACAAAACATTTGTATGTTTGGGCTCTCAGCAACTTTGTCACAGAATTGTTCTTTTGTCGCACTGGACAACTAATGCTTCCAAGGCTTCAGCTCTCTCAAGGCCAGCTCACACAGTGAACCCCCCGCCACCTCCAACTCTCCAGCGCCGCATCACAGCCGCCCTTCTGAAGTGACAAGTAGACCCACCCCCACCCTTCTCCTGCTTTAATGGGACTTCAAGAGCACAGAGGCACAAAAGACTTACACATACAAACACATTTTCTCAAAATCTCAAATCCCCACACCAGTAAATTGTCTACCCACAGAGCTCAGACGAACCTCCCATCTCTCACACCCATACTGAAGCAGGTGATGCTTCTGTCCACCAATATGTAATATATACCTGAGAGAAGGGTTTGTCTCAAGAGGATGCCAGCGAGCTGACAGGAGAGGCAGAGGTATGATGGGATGAAAGCAGAGTAAGGTGGTGAGAGAAAATGATTGGACAGGGGGGGATGTGGTGTTACTATGGGTGATGGACGGGGCAGGTGGTAAGTTGGGCTGGCAACACGGTCAGGGTGTGTGTGCGTTTAAGTGTGCATGCATGCATGTGTGTGTGTTTCTGCCTGTAGGTACTGTATTTGGCAGCACATTTCAAGCTGTGGTGTGTGGAATGGGGCCAAAAACTCCCATGGGTCCTGCAGCATGTTCCAAGGCTTTCCCAGCAAAATGAGGAACTTAATGTACTAGAAATAATATTAATTTAAGTAATAACGGCAATTTGATTTAAATCTGTTTTACTGACCAACAGATGATAATCACAGCCGATTAGTGAGTTATTAACATGAATCCTGCTTGCACATTAGGCTGGACTGTCCTTGGGGTTTGATTCATTCTGGAAAATCATGGAAGTTCATCAGAAAACACATTGGGAAATGGCATCTAAATGGTCTATAGAAGAATAAATTCAAAAAATATTTTTGGTCAGAAACAGGTTATGCTGTCGCTGACAAATACTGACAGTGGAATTGTAACTACAGTACAGCATGTGAGTATAAACAGTATTCCTCTTTCAGCATTTTCCAAGCCTCAGGTCTTACGTTATCTTACGTCATCTCTCACAGACTGAATCATTTATTTCCACTCCACCTTGGAACTCACCTCTGAATTGTAATTAAACCAAATTTTACTCTTGCTTCATGATGCCAACATAGAGCCTTCCAAACTTTTTGGCCTCTCTGAACTACAATACCTTTCAATTCTGCCAATTTAACACACACACAAATCTCACTGACACGTCCACTCAGGAAATCCTAGAGCAGTGTTTAAACGCTTGGTCAAGCCCTGTCTGAGTGTGATGCTAGCTTGACAGGAATCAACTTCACTGAGGCTCTGCAGTGTTGCAGCACATCCACCCGCATACACGCGCACACACACACACACACAACTCCGCCCCCTTCCCCCACCACTGATCTAGGCCAAGAAACAAATCTGTAACAAGAGGATTTACTTTCACCAAACTGCAGTCTAATAATGAAAAAACATCAGTTCAAGTGTATTAAAATGATGACATGCCAATCAGTAGCTATGAGTCACAATAACAGTGAAAATCACTGTACTTGGAAGACATCTGTATATTTGATGAGTTGGATAATATCTGTCTAAGTGTAAGCCCTGGGATAGGCCACTAAAGTGTCCAGAGTGTAGCCAACCTCTCACAGAATGTCAGCAGAGATCGGCTTCAATCCCACCCCCTCAACTTCGACCCTGAGCAGGATAAGTGGCATGGCCATTAGATAGGTGGATGGATTTTATACTTTATCAGCAGTGAGTACAGTGGGAAACAATTTGTGACTATATACTTTCTTGAGCTCAGCACAGTAATAAGTGTAGATCACTAAAACCATGGTGAGCTTACAATATCTGAAGCTATGACCTGAAACACTACTCCATGGTGCCAAGTTGTTTTCACCCTGCCTTCACCGAAACCTCAGCCTTCCTAAGCATCTCACTGATCACGACAGCCTGAGGCCATACTGTGCATGCCCGTCTATCTGTTTCAATATGTATGTGTGCCTGTGCATGCGTGTATACGTGCACATTTGTCTCTGTATCACCGATGCATGTGTAGATATGTGTGTATTGCATGTGCATGCACATGTCAATCCCCAGGTGTGCTTGTACAAGTGTTTGAGTGTGTGTGTTATGTCAGTCGGAGAAGCACCCAGGGACCACTCAGGAAGAAGCGCCTGAGGCACACACACTCGAGACGCAGCCTAAAGCTGAGCAGAGCTCAGTTTGCACAAGTGCAGAGTCCCCATGCTGAGCAGCATCCATCCTGAAAAAGCCCTAGTTAACACACACATAGGTCAGAAAGACAGCACAAGCAGCATGTTGATCAAAGAATTTAACTCTAGCTGAACCTAGCTCAGCCAGAGTGATGTTTTAAACATGTCTTCTTAAGGGAGGGGGCAGTGGGTGTCAAAGGAGTACCTCTTATCGTCTCTCTCTTTGTCCATTTTAACCTTTACTTCTCTCTTCCATTCTCCCAGTAGCCTATATATAAATATAAAGGTCTGGTCACATGAAAGAGCACGGTTGGCCTTTATCTCACTCAGGTCCGTGAGTTTAATCCAATCACAAAGATCACAGACTCTCTTACACTGATAGGCCTCCTGTAACACACCCAGACATACACAGGTCTGTGACATATTAATGAGTTATCACAGTTGACAGAAAAGTGAGGGAGAAGGATGGGGAGGGAGGAAGATGAGGAGATAGTGTGAGGAAGTGTGGTAGGCAAGATGGGTGAAGCTGCAGTGCCTATTTAGAAAGGCAAATGTGTCCCAGTCCCTATTGTCTCCTGGCTGACAGGCAGCCATGGGGGGGCCAAACAAAAGAGGGGATCTGTCATGTCAGGGATACACCAATAGCGGAGGAGGTGGAAGAAAAACAGAAATACTGAAGCGGGGTTGAAAGGGTAGGTATCACCCAAAGAAAGCCAGAGTGTGTCTTTGTATCCGTGTGCTGTGACAGTAAGTGATTCAGAGAGGAAGAGTGAGGCCAGTAATGATGTTCTAATGGATGCTAGACTATTATTACTACCCTGAAATTTCAGTGTACATGTGTGTGCACATTTGTGTCACCAATGTTTCTAGAGACCCCACTCACCTCCTTACCTAAGGTTGTGTATAGCCACTCCCTCCACGGTAAGTACTGAGAGCCCCAGGTCATAACAGCACAGCCTGAATATGTATGCATGTGCAGACATGTACATATAAATAAGAGATGAAGTAAACCCAGAACCTAATAGTAGTCAAGAGTCAGACAGAGGTTGTTTCCCTGAAGAATCTTTACACAGACAAGCCAGAGCTTTTGAGGTAATCTTAGTAACCTTTGCTGCATTAATGGCCCAACAGTTCACCAGTCAGTCAGCCCTTTGTTCAATAAAGCTGTACAGCTGAAACAGTACAGCTGTGTTCATATAAACATCTATGTATACACTACAATCTCAACTGAGCTATTAAAGGCCTTCTAGTAGTGAATTAAAAATCAATATAATGATTCCAACTTCTGGGTCACATTCACACACTACGTCCTGGTTTCTACTGACAGTAATTCTGTCTAAGCCTTCTTTATCCTCACATATCTTGTTTTTTTTCCCTAGGGATCCCTCACTGTGTCACAGCATGGTTGAATTTCAACTCGCACCTCTCGGCGCTGTGCTAAAGATTAAAATACTGCTCTTACAAAAATTCCTTCAATTGTAAAATATGAACTCAAGTGCAAAATAACTTCTAAAGAACATACTGAATCTTTTATCCTTCAAATTTGCTACAAACTATATATTTTTGTGAAAGAAAACGGGTTCAGAGAAATGACAAACAAGTGACTACTTTGTGACAAATTTAAGTAATGACATGATGCGCATCTGTGTGCATGGGTGCTTGAGCTCTTTTGTGTAACGTGTGTTTGTGTGAATATACAAATGAGTGTGGTGTCATGCAGACCCAGAGGGGTTGGTTAGATCACCCTGCTGTCTATCTGTCTGTGTAATGTGCAACGGAAACCAGTGAATCATCGTGGGCAATTAGTTCCCTGTGTTGCCTGCACTCTCCTCTTTAAGGGAGCAGGGACAAGGGGCTGAGCAGAGGGGGGAGTCCGTTGCCACCTAGCTGACTGCTAATAATGAGGCATACATGGAACAGCATGGTGACAGCAAGACAAAGAATATCTCCAAGAATGGCACAGACCATTCTGAATGAATCACTGCATCAAATATAACCAGGCTAACCTGGGTAGAGAAAAGCATGGACAATTCATTGTGACCAAGGTTGACAAATTATTTTTGTTGAGAGAAAAGTTTCCCACAGCAGCCTCTCAAATACCAAGAATAGAAACATATACATTGTCTGACTGATTTAGACTCATTTTTTGCAGATGTATAAGAAGGCATTATTTCAAACCAAAGATTGGTCTAAATACTTTAAAGAGAAAGATATTCAAGTTGAATACCCGAGTATCTCCAGGATGACTGATTTGCTTATAAGCTCAACTCTATACCATCAGGAAACCAAATTCATTATCACTGTCATCATGTGATAATACATTAGTTTTGGTCCCATTTTAAAGTAAATGGGTTTTGATTACATCTGAGGGGGCTTTCTGCCAATAATAAAATTTAAAATAAGATAAATGTCATGATCTGGGTTAGCAAGCATGTTTTTAATAATGACTTAAAATTGATTGTATTCCAGATAGAAATTATGTATTAACCACTGATGCAGCTTATAAGCAAGACAAATACCACCTTAATAGAAAGTGGTCTCCATGTATATCAACTGTATATTATATGCTGACATTAGGCATATATACAGGAATCTTTTACTCAGTATCGTTACATGTCATTGAAAATTTAAATACTTTCACTTGCAGAGCAACACATATACTACTAAACATTTAAGGCATCTCTTGAAATACAATTTGACATCGTGCACTACTAAAGTGGATCATTTTAACGGCCAATTTGACCAATCTCACTAAACCCACTACAGTCCTTTAAAATAAAATAATACTGTGTTTCTATGTATGCGTGTCTCAGAGCGGCACAAAGACCAACCACACTTAATTGGTTTATTGCCCTACAACTGCCCCATATTGTACCTTACAGAGTTTCTCAATGTCAGCTTGTCAGTGAGTACTCTGAGGACCTGACTCTATGTGATTTGCCAACACACACACACACACACACACACACACACACACACACACACACACAAAGCCACTGGCTTCTCACCCCCTCCCTCATTTTAGTAGCCTCTGACATAGTTTGCCACGGTGACATCAGTCAGCACCGTTGGCATGATGACCCTCCCGTTACCTAGTCAGGTCACCTTGGATTGGCCCAGCACCCTACTGGGAGTGTCTTCTGTGTAGCTTTTTGTGTATGTATTTTTGCGTTTGTGTGTGAGCATGCTTATTTGGCACTTCTCCAGGCCTCCTGGCACTGTGCCACTAACGTCCCACCACATGAAGAATGTCTGTCTCCTTTCTTTATTTCTTCTGTTGCTCCATGCATGCTCTTTTCTGGTCATCGCTGACACTTTTATTCACTGGAGAAAATATACAATGGGGTCTAAAACCCATCCTCTGACACAAGTAGTTAGCCTTCTTCACTAATAGACAGCCACTATTTTTGCTGGTTGAGACTCTAATGCTCTTTGTTTTGTATCTGTGATAAAGTTGCTCATCTCTCTCAGTGAACACAGTTTGATGTATTGATCCTATGATGATGTGGTAAATTTTGGCCTGAACATTCTTTTAATACAACTGATCCAGTTTGCACAAAGCACTTTAGAGAAACCCTCAATGTAACCATGACACTTTCAATTACTTCTAAGGCCATGTTTCTCTGTATCACAGTGATCCTTACGAATATTCTGCTGGAAACTTGGGGCATAACCATATTTGTAACAGGTAAGTAATGGCTCTAAGTTGATTTACTTCAACAAGCCTCAAATGAGTAGATCAAATCCACCTGAGTGCCCCTTGAACATGTGGTTCAGTGGTAAGGGATAAAACTCAAGGTGATCTGAACTTTTGTACAAAGGATTTAATATGGTCAGTGCCACCAATTTGCTTAAACTGGAATGGGAATTTAGAAACACTGTAGCATCTCAAATATTTCTCCCTTGTTTTACATATCATAACTTTATAGATTAAATAAATGCCATGATGTATGTATGTATATTTACTGCATATGTAGTGTATACTATACTATATATAGTGTAATATATTATGTGCATACTCTATGTGCGAGTTTGTGTTATGAAAATGTATTTGTATGTGGATTCATGTGGACTGGTTCTGAGTAATGTTGCGTAATACAAAGGGCGGCCATCTGCTTCACCCTGGCTCCTGGGTTAGCAGTGAAGCCTAATCCGGTACATTGTTTGTGTGTTTATGTGGGTGCACACTGGTATATGTGTGCATGTGCACCCACATCTGTCTGTGTGCGTGTGTGTTTAATCTCCCTGTCTTTTCATGGTACTTGAGTGGGCAAGTTGGTAATCTCGCAGGCATAGGGCAGAGTGAGATTTAATCCTTCCAGCTAGACTTTATTTCTCATGGACCATCTATCCATCTATTCTATACTTTTCTTCTTTTCATTTACTCTTTCACTGAGTAAAAAACTAAAGTAAAAAATACAGTAAAAGATCTAACAGTCTGTGCTTGCCAGTGTTTTGACAGAATCGCCTATATTCTTCTATCTATCTGATGCCAGTGTAAACTTTAATAGCACTTGAGCCATTACGGATATGCCTAAAATTTAGCTGGCAATAATTGTGACAATAGATTTTTTCAACTCATTTACAAAAAAAGGCAAATATTTGTTTGTTCAATCTTCTCAAATGTGACAATTTTCTGCTTTTCTTTGTTTTGTAACAAACTAAATTACCACAAAATACATAGATTATCAACATTATTCATATATGGCCCAACAAAACGAGCAACCTGCTGTATTCCTGTTGGGCTCTGGTATGTCCATTTCTGATTATTCTCTGACATTTTATAGATCAAACATATTATCACTACATCAAAGCAGTAAATGACAGATAAACTGGAGACACTAATTGTTGAAACTAATATACTGATCTAATCATTAGCTGCAGACCTAGACTCTGAACTTTATTTAGAATCACCACCATTCCCTTGTGAGATTTTGATGACGTAACATTCACTGCAACTAGGGGCAATCCCCCCCAAGTATAGTGAGGGCTGGAGTTTCAAAGGCCCAGAGAAATTTACAGTATATGAATGAATGAGGTGCATCATCAAAGCAGGAGCAAAGGCTTTAGCCATCTTTCTTGTAGAGTTTCAGCTTTGTCCCTGCCCCGCTCCCGCTCTCTTTCTGATCACAGCTATTATAAAAAGTTAAGAAGCCTGTGGCCATTACTGAAACAAAATGAGAAGTACAGGAGACCAAAGAAGGCTAATGAAAGTGTTTTCAGGAGATGGGCTGTTAGCAAGCTTCTGTGCAATTACAAGTGGAGTCATCTGCCAATACGTATATTCAGGATGTTTGTTGCCATGGTGACCATATGGGACTATAATGGAGTCTACCAATAAGGGCAACCAGGTACTGAAGCAAACAGGTGCAGTCACACAAGCAAACAGGTGCAGTCACACACACACACACTTCAACAGTACTGTACAAGCAACAGAATCTTCACGCACTGAAGGATGACGTGAACATACATAAATGCTTGTTTGTGTAGGCGGGTGGGGTTATAGGCTGGTGACTGAATATAAGCAGAGAAAGGGTCTGACTTCAGCATCACTGTCTTGATTGGAACCACTCACTGTGAGATACTGACATGCTGTCTGAACTCACCGGTTCTGCCAAGGCATGTGGTGTGTGCATGTGCTCAATATGTGTGAGACTGTGTGTCAGTATCAGTAAAGTGGCTTTGTGACAGATCATTTCTCCAGATCACAAATGTATTTTTTCTTATTGACTAACCCATGAGCCAAGCTAGAGGCAGTATTTGTGCATAATACTGACAGACCAGTCACACAGAGACACACACAAACAGTGACAGCATTATACAAATGCACAGCTCACTAACAAAGACATCAGTGTGGGCAAGTTCATGCGAGACATTTCTGACAGGTAGAGAGGTTTGAGATAAAAGCAATAGTGCATACACATCAACATCTCCTTTCACACTGTAAATTACAACCTATACAAAAAGACTCTGGGTCACTGAACGCCTAACATTGCCTGTGAGAGAATAGATAACATTAAAGAAGGCTGGGGGAGTAAGTGGTGTTTGTGCTTGATGATCACACATTATGTGTGCCCAGGCCTTTTCATTTTAATATTAGGTAAGGCTGCAGAGTACTGAAATTTAAAAAGGATTCTAGAAGAAACCATGATGATGTAAGGGAAGAAATGTATTTACATGTCTATTAACTGTGATGACGAACAGAATGAAGAGTCAAAAACAGCAGATAGGGGAGTTAAGTATTTTGAAGCGTGAACCATAAGAAATAAAGATTCAACGTCAGAGAGAAAGAACAGCAAGGACACAAGAAGAAAGGGTATTTTGAAAGAAAGGAGGTGGAATGAAGGGATGACGGCAGGGGAGGGAGCAACAGAAGGAAGGGGTCATTCTTGTTCTCCATTTCATTAACTTCACAGCGATAAGTGAAGATATAGTAAAGAGCAAAGCTAGAGAGGGAACCATCTTCACTGGTGATCCCATTAGGCTAAAAAAGGGGTAATACAGAGAGATGGAGGAAGAAAGCAATGCCTGGGTGTTGGTGAAAGCCACAGGGAAAGCGATGAGGGAGGAAAGAAGGTGGAGAGGCAGGGGAAAAAAGAGAAGGGGGTTGAGGGGAGTGAAAAAGAAGCTGATGAAAAAAGGTGAGTGAGCAGAGCAGAAATAAGCACTTTGAAAAAGAATGAGGATAGTAAAGCCCATTAAAAAGACGTCAGCTCTTAGTTTGTTCTCACCCCTGTGCTAAGTTGAACATAACTCATATCACTGCAGACTTGTTGAAAACGGGAAACCCCTTCTAAAGCAAGGCACTCAATGATTTTAATGGGATGGGGATCATTTGCAATTTTTGATGGAAATATGTGAGCACTCAGGCAATTTTAAAGCTATTACATGTCAAAATAAAATAATATTGTTTAGGCTAATGTGGCTTGGCCTAATTAGGTTGTTTTTACTAATTGGCTAAACTTATACAAACACAGGCCATTATTTGTGTTATTATAATTGGACTAATCACTCATCCAAATGATTTGAACATTTGAAGAACTTTTGTAATTTAAATATTGCCTTTGCAATATTTACCAAACACAAGATTCTCATTTATTATCCCAGACACAACAGGTATCGTCATGTGTCACACTATTTAATAAAAGCATGGTAAAAAGGGTGTTATGTGAAAAACAAAAAGAATGAAATCCATGCAACCCAGATCAAGCCATTACTCTGACTCCTAGACTGTGGGTAGAAGCAGATGATTTTGTTTCTGGATGCAGTTATCATGGCATTCGTTTCAGATGGAATACATCCACTGGTTCTTCTCAGCAGTGCTCTGCTTGCCTCCTCACCAGTGATAAGGTTACTGATGTCCTGTGGGTGACAGCATGTTGAGGAAGAGCACCTGATGAAGGTTAAGCCACACCAACCCCCTATTTTAATCACTGTCATTAGCTCCGCAGGCACCTCCACTCTGACCCCATCACCTTTGCCCTTCGGAAATTAATCACACGCACACAAGCCAACATTATACAGAAATGTGAAATACATGTGGCGTGGGCATATTCATTATTTATATGTAATGTCATTTCTCTGACCACTGACGTCATTACAGAGCAGTCTGCATGTGTGTTAGGCTCATCTGAGGGTGATTAGTAAACAGCATCACAACCAAAGCAGTTTATTAGAACCCTAGCACTGAATAATCTTCCCCTAATGAAACCCCATAGGAAGCATCTCCAACCATGTACACGTGTGTATGAGAGAATTTGTGAATGCATATACAGTACACTTTCAAGGTCTGCAAGGTGGCATGGGGCAACACACTCTGTGATTGAGTTTAAAAAGAATGTCTACTCTGCACACAACATCTAAAACATATATCAACAGCACAAGCTGTCTACAGGCTGTTTTTAAAATAACTACCACTCATTTGCTTTAGCCATTAAACTGGTAAGTGTCCGCAGGGACACCATTAATCACTTTATGCAGGGCTGCTTATATACGACCAGACAGGAAGAGAATCCCTCTCCCCCTTTCCTTCGCAGAATGTGATATGTGTGAGGTACATGTAAAGGCAAAGGCCATGTCACATAGAGAGCCTCTGTGTGAACCAGAGTAGACCTGATGTGAGTCCTGGGACTCGCTTAATGAATCACTCTGTAGTCTAGATGCACATCTCTGGACCCAGGAGAGAGCCTCTGAGTTCTCTGTACTCACCTCTCACCTCTAAGCCCTCATACATGGGACTTCTAATACGTGACATAGAAACTGGTAACAGTATAATTCACAGGGAACAAGAGCACTCCATTAAGAAGATCTTCAAAGGGGACAGAAGCAGGAGGGAGCATCATTTCCTAAAGTTGAACAAGGCAAGGGGGGTATATTACCTACCTCTTCTAGACAACCCTCCTTTCACTCCATTCATTTGATATACAGTCTACTCTACACTATAGGTTTTTGGGAAGAACACAAAAGGTACTCTCCATTGTGCTCATGTCTATGTGCAGCCCTGCCTGTTTATAGAGTATTTAGAGCAGAGAAATGTCTTTTAATTAAAAAATGGCTTGATTTAGAGTTGTAATCAGGGAGAGACAGAAAGAGAAAGAAAGAGGGAGAGGACAGGAATGAAATAAGAAGAGAAGGGGCCCAGAGTAAGAAACACACCCCCAGCCAACAAGCAGTCTCTCTCAGGTTTAATGAGCCTGATCTTGCCTGGACTCTTTATCACCTGGGATGGTAAATTCTGAAATAACAAATCATTAACCCAACTCAAATCAGGTCTGTCTGCAGGTGTGTGTAAATGTATTCCTGTGTCTGTCTCTTGTCTTGCTTTATCTGTCAGTGCTGAGAGAGAGATCAAAAAAGTGCTGATACACACCCAGGGATATGCAAGAATATAGAGGTGAGCACACACACAAGAAGATAAACACACGCATACTGAGCTGCTCCAGGTAAAGGTTTGAATATTTCATAAAGTCTCATTAAGGAGTGAATATAAGAGGTTGAAGTATAATGGCAGTGGTGAAGACAGTAATACATTCAGGTCCCATGCAAGCCTAATCAGCCCAAGTTGTACAGACACAATCAGAAGCTTAAGGGCATTAGAAACATGAGCGAACAACACCAGATGTTCCTATTTCCAGCTTGGAAAATTATGCATCTCTTTGTTTTGACTGAACGTTTATTTTTCTACATAACATTTCCAAATTTGTAAGAACAGAATAGTGGACTACACCTTTTACTATTAAAATAATGTCAGTTTACCTTCTTTTATACCAAGGAATAGAGCAGGAAAAAAATGCAAAAAGAAAAAAAAAAAATAAGCATCACATAAAATTCAATTGAATATAAAATATGTATCACATAATATGAAAACCCAAACTCCTTACCAGAGATTATAAATAATGTGTAGCTTTTTCCTACCAAATGCATTAATTATGTAATTCTCCACCTTGTACAAACACTGTGGAGGTCTAACACTATAAAATCTTGTCATAAGCAATGTTGTTAGACTTGGTGACATATGAGAACACATGAAAATCACACAAACTCATTTTACATCAATGTCTAATTACGATTACCATCTTCCTCCTGTCGTTGTAACATGACGTATGATGATACATTCAGTTCAGTATTTACAAGCAATTACCAGCTCTGACCCATAAAACCAGACTTCAATGCTTCCTACATTACACAAACTATGATAGCCTTCCTTCACATTAAATTAGCCCTCACACATATTCAATGGTTAAGTGTCATGTGTATTACTAAGTCTACAAATGTGTCGTTTCTTTCCATCACAAAGAGGAAGATAGAAAAAAATCAAGAGGGGAAATTTCACAGCAATAAACAACTGTGTATGTTTATAGTAAGTGTGAGTAAATGTGGTTATATTTTTACATTCATATATCCATATCTGTGTAATTATGTGAAACTGAAAGAGCATTCATACATTCATACACACTTTATGTGCCATGTCCTCATGTGTCTGCAGGTGTATATACTGCAAAGGGAGTGCATGTAAAGATTTAATTGAATCCCTTATGCTATTGTGTAGCTCTGCAACACTTTGGCTTATCCACTCCTGAACTGCTGCCAGTGAGATCTAATCATCTAACATGAAATGAGCCCTACCTGAGCAGAATGGTAGTATGAGGTCTAGTTGGCTGCAGGGGAATACCTCCATTAACAGCAAAGCGGGGGAAACAAGAGCGGTGGGGGGGCAGGAGCAGGAAGGGTCAGAATGGTACGGGGTAGCAAGACATGTAGGAAAAGAGCAAAAATTGATTCAGAAATAGAAAAGTGGGATTGGACTATGTTTCTGTTAAAATATTCATAATAAACAATTACTGGGATTAGATTTGTGGAAAGAAGCTCAGCTGCAATATCAGGTTATTTGTTACATAAGGGATACCAATATTGTGTAGGGTTTTCTCAAATTTCTCAGCTTTTTTTATTGAAATGTTCAGCAATAATTTTAAATTGATGCTTTGTAATTATTGAATGAGATGCAACATCCTTCACTCGTAATGTTAAAACATGTCATTAATGTTTACTCAAGTGTTATGGAGATTATGTAATTGAAATGTTTCCACTCTTTCCTGAGAGTAGCCCTGAAATAAAACAAAAAACAGAGTTGGAATGAAAAGATAGGAGAGGCTGCTGCTATTGGTCAAGCAAATCAAACAGGTGGAGAGGGCCACGTGCAGACCTGCATATGTCCTCAGTTTTCCAAAACCCACAGAGGCGCATGTACATGGAGACAGGGGGGAAACGGGCAAGGACATTGTTGACTCACGTTCTCATTATACAAACCATAATGCTTCTGAAAAACGCTAAGAACAGCTGACTGACCAAAATAATAAGTAGAACAGCCACACTCACGTCCTCTTGATGTGAAATAGGATGTGGCCCTATGTTGCTATGGCTACTCAGTCTTCACATCACTCAGCCACTGAGACCTCCAGTAAATAAAGGCCCTACATCAGCTGCATCCATACAGTTTTGTACATGGTTTACAGTATGAAATACTTAGCAAAGTGCTTGTACTGACAGATAAACTCTTGTGAGGTTAGACAGAGGACATCTTAAACAACAGAGGAACATTCTTCCTAAATGTCCTAAAGGCATGAGGAAGTATATGTGTTTGTGTGTGTATGCGTCCTCCAGCTTAATTCCTGTTGTGCTTCCTCCAGTGATGACGTCAGAGCTGCAGTCAGAGGGAGCTGGGATTCCTGTAGAAATTAAAAAGCATCCACTCTACTGTGCATTGTGTGTGTAGGCGTGTGGGTGTGTGTGTTGGACTTGAATGATAATAGGGGTACTGACCCTGAGAGATGCTTTACTGCTGTGACTCTTTTTCTCACTCAGAAACTCTGTCCTTTTGTGATCCTGGCCTCCCTCTGTCTCTCTCATGTTCAACCATATCCCATGAGTTACAGCTCTCAAACGCTGCACTGTATCAGCAAAGCTCATGAAACTGCAGAATGCAATGCACACTAAAAACACCAGCACTCAGAGTGAAATGTGGCAGCAACATCTGCTGCCACCTCAGAAATAAGGATATGGATATAGAGAAAACCTTTCTTTCCCTACATCACACCATTAACGGTTTCAATGACACTAAAGTCACTAAAACTGTAAGGAAAAAAAAATAGAATAAAATAAAATTTTTTAAAAATGCTAAAAGCAAAAATGTAAGACAGAAACAAATGACAGAGAAAAGAGAAACATCATGACAATGTCATTATACATAATGTTGAATGCTGGTTAGTGGACCCTTTGTCAATAAAAGCAGGGCAAAACACAAGACTCATACTGGAATCACCACTTCAAGTATGACATCTCCCTGTGATCCGATTTGATGTGGCAGTAGATGCAACCCATTCTCTGATGAAGTGGCAACACACAAAAAGTAAACGGCAGAAACAGTTTGTCTTGGCTGGACCGCTGATGTCACAACACCTGTAATCCAGGTGGTTTTTCTGTGGAGTGGCCAGAGATCTCCCCAACGTCATCAAACAGCCAAACTGAACCTTCTCTGCTTCCCCTCTATGATCAACAGACTCCTCGATGTTTTGATCAGTGCTATAGCAACACACAGACTCATTCTCATTAGTCTGGCCAAGTGTCAGAAGTCAGTGCCACAGAGAGTGGCCAGCACAGGTTGTTGGTTGGTGACCAGTCATGCTCATCTAACCTAATCTCATTGAGACCTGTCTGTTTCATTTAACATGCCAAGCCACATCTTAGGTGTTCCAGGCATGGACAACGTCAGGTTTTATAGCCTAAAGAGCTAACAACAAAGAGAGTAGAGAGTGAAAGCTCAGAATGCATCACAATTACCCTGCCCCTGCCATCTGGAATGAGCACCACACAGTAAATGAGTGCATTTTCCCATTCAAGTACTTTTACTTGAAAAAAAGTCCAATGGGAGTTGCCAGCAGGTCTGCTGAAGGAAAGGCACTGTTTCATGTAATGTATTAGTCATTCATTTAAAAATAATTCATTCGCTGTATTCACACTGGAAATGCAGTAATATTTCCATCAGTACAAAACCTATTTACATAAATGTTGGAACTGCAACTGCAATAAAAACTAAAATCATTTGTTAATTTTCTTGATTTTTTTTTTAATCTACCAAAAGAAAATCTTTTTTCCAGTCTTTTTCCCAACTTAGATGTATTTTGTAAATATAAAAAAGATTTGATGCCTGCAACTCACTGAAAAATAGTTGGGACCGAGGCAATGCTTAACAGTGTGTTACATCACCTTTCATTTTAATACAGTTTAACTACTCTGATAGTGGTGATGTGTACTCAAAACATCTGATGTGAAATCGTTGAAATAATTTGAAATAAACTGCATTTGGCTGCTTTCTAAATACAATGTTTTATACCTCCATGCTGGAATATTCAGTTTTGAAAAATAAAATAAGATTAAGGAATACATTCCAATTAAATCCAATCCATTAAAGACTTCAATAAACACATTTACATTTTTTACAAATATTTAAAATTTTTTAATCCAACTGTGAAAGAAAAAGTTTCATACCACTATATAAAGACGTGTGCTACTAGTAAGTGATGGACTGTGGTAGCTGGTATCCCCTTTACATATGTTTCAAAGTTAGTAAAAATCATTAAGCAAAATAAAATCTTTATTCAATGTTTTATTCGCATGCTTTGTTTAGCTGATATCTGTCTGACACTATATACATATATAAAGATTTCATATTAATCTAGCATCCAACATGTTAAAAGTGAGGTGGGTGCTCAGTATTGGCTTACCACCAGTGTGATACACCAGATTCTGTGACCTGTAGCAGTGCAACATTAAGTGCATGGAAAATGTCAGCAGTATATTTAACTCTTATTCAATGAATAAAAATTAAGAATTAATATTAAAAGCTACAGTCTTAAATCCTTTAACGTGTGGTATAGGGGATTAAAAAGGATTCACTTTGACAAACACATTTAGAACCCGATTCATATTCAATAAAATGCAGTCAAACCCTCATTCCTAGTTGTAGCAGTTAGAAAACTGTACCAAAGTCAAGGTCACTGGTCCACCCATCTATTTATTAATGGATAAGGTACAGCACAACAGACAGCAATAGGGGGATGAGCACAGAGCTCCCCCCCAATCTGAGGACAGCCTGCCAAGGCTAGCTGAGCTGACAACAACTAAAGCCAAGGCTCCCCACATGTGCTAATCTCCCAGATTTAAATGGGAACACAGCACACAGCACAGAGCAGGGCAAGCCTTTCTGATCCATGAGCGTATGTCTGAGCACACGCACAAGCACATGGGTTCCACAAGCATGCACACACATACAGTGTCCTCCACCAATATTGGCACCCTTGGTAAATAAAGAAGGCTGTGAAAAAAAAAAAAAATATATATATATATATTTGTTAAATATACTGTATGTGTGCCCCAATTATTAGTGCCCTTTTAGTCAATACTTTGTGCTGCCTCCCGTTGCCAAGCTAACAGCCCTGATACTTCTCCTATAATGGCTGATGAGGTAGGAGAACACATCTGAGGACATTCCTCCAGCCTTCAGATTTCAAGATCTAAGCCGGTGGACTTTCCTGTGGCAAACTGAAAACACTTGAGTTTGTTACTGGGTGGGATTAAAGCCTTTTTTGTTTAACCCTTCCAAACTATTTGTGGCGATGTAGGTGACGTCAGATTATAGTTTTGGAGACTCACTGACCCCATGACCCAACTACCTTCTGCAGTTCTCCAGCTGTGATTCTTGGAGATGTTTGGCCACTGAAACCACCCTCCTGACAGTGCGCTGGGACAAGCTAGACACATGTCCTCTTCCAGGCCAATTCATAACACTTTAGTTGACCAGAATTTCTTAATTATTACCCAGTATTTTTACTATTTTCTTATAGCCACATTGCATTTTGTGAAGCTCAACAACCTTGTTGTTGTTGTTCTTCTTCTTCTTCTTCTTTGATCTTACCCATTGTAATGAATGGGTAAGGGAGTTTGGCCTATATGTGACCTCATATTTATACCCATGTGAAACATGAAACAGGAAGTCATGGTTAAACAATTTCCTGTTCCTAGTCATCCAGGTGTAGTAAAAAAAAAAGTTAAATTAAATGGAAATATACGTTAAAAAATATTTTGCTTATGTGAATTCATAGAGTTGCCAATAATTGTGGCACACATATAATTAACAAAATGTATGAATATTGATAAAACTGTGTTGTATTTGCAGTTGTTTGTTTTTAATGAGAGCAGAGTTTTTTGTAAATATTTTGAGCAAAAGATCAAAAGGTTAAACAATAAAGACATTGTGCCAATATTAGTGGAGGGCATTGTACTGGTGCAGCTTACATGTAAAACAGTGTGTCAAGCTTTTGCAGCCTGACAGTCTCTGATGCTAACTTCAAACTGCAGACAATTAAAGAGCAAGAAAATGAGGGACACAAATGGGAGCAAGAGAGAGAGTCAGTTAAGAGGAGAAAAAGTGTATTCCCATTATTTCTTCAAACTGAGGGCAGACTGGGAACCAGCAAGAAGCAGGGAAACCATGACAACCAGACAACCAACCTTGGCAACCAACCCAGTGTTCTCATAGTCAGAGCCAGACAGGCGGCTTAGCAAGGGTTAATCTGAGCTGGGTGAGAGAGGAGAGAAAGAGACAAAACAGGTTGATTAAGCCTACTGCTGTGTGCACAGACGTTTAATATACTGTATGTCTTAAATGCACCATGCTGAAGACCACAAGACACAGCAGCTGACTTAGTGACTGTCTGGATGGCAGCATTAAAAGTGCATACAGTATTTGGCTGGCTCAGAGATGTATACAAGCAAAACAGCAAACGTTTTATTTAAGCAACAGTGTGAAGCCATATATAAATGTAACAATTTGGAGCACCAGTGAATTGAGAAATGTTGCGTTTGTGCTTGCATTCCCTCTGCAGCGCAGAGAAAACTAGCACCATGAAATTCTAAATAGCACGAGACAATAACACATAGCACGAAACGCTGCAGCCGAACAGGATCTCAGGAATAGAGAGAATCAAATGGACAGAGTGAAGGAATGAGATTTCATTTCTGTTTATGTGGATGTGTATGTAGTGTGTGTTTGTATAACTGAGAGAAAATGATCCATAGCACCATGTCGTCCTAACCTGATTCTCCACGCTTTATGACATGGCAGAGAAACAGTGACAGTGGATGCGCCGAGTTAGGATGAAAAGCAAATAAGATGTGATGGGGCCTGTCCAAAGAACGCACACATAAAACACACACATTCATTCACGATTGCCCACAGAGACTATTTCAGCAATCTTGCACTTATTTAGTGACCTCCCATTTAAAGATTGAGTCCTTTTGCTCCTTTGGAGGTCAGCAATAGAGAGATGAAAATCTGGGAGGAGGGGAGGATAATGAAGAGGGTGATCAATACTTTGCCTTAATTAATAACCTCCACAGCAGTCAGAACGTTCAAGACCGTTTCTTGCTCTCTCAGTTCAAGTTTTTTCCCCCTTTTCTTCTGCTCCTCCTCCTTCTCCTTGCCTTCATTCTCCTCCCCCCAGTTCTCCACCTCGTTCCTCATCATTAATCCCTGAAAATCGTTGGCTACATACATTCCTCTCAATCGATGCAATTCCACCGAGGTCTTGTCTGATTTACCACATGGCTGAATCTCTGTATGAATCTTGACTGGCCAGGGGAAGAGGGACAGAGAGAGAGAGAGATGGAGCGAGGCCGATGAGAGGAGAAGTGAAATAAATGACAGAGACCATCACCATTATATAACATCAGCCAAAGTCACAGGCAGTGAAAAGAATGTAGGGTGAGTCCTGGTTCTATTTACTGAAGGCATAGTTCCTGTTCATGTGCCCATAGCTATGCTCAACAGTGATCAGTAACACTGATGCAGCAGTGCCTATACAAGCTCCCAAACACACTGCCTGGTCAAAAGTCACCACCTGGATTTCACAAACAAACTGGTAAGAGCCTTATTGGATCATTACTGCAATGATGATTCACTTCAGGTCAGCTACTGTCTGAAGAAAGTGAATCACCAGGTTTTTCAATCAACTCACTTTTCTTCCCTGAAAGCACAAGCATATATATATCAGACTCAAATTGTAAAAGAGCGGCTCAAGGAGCATGAGACAGGATTTTCACACATGGATTGGCCACCACAGAGTCCAGACCTTAGCCCCATTAAGAATGTTTGGCATGTGATGGAGAAGACTGTATACACCAGTTCAATCCCATCATCAAAACAAGATCTTGATGATAAATTAATGCAACACTGGAGAAAAATAACTGTGACATTGCTTACATTTTTTAGAAACAATGCCACCGCGAATGCATGATGTAATCAAAGCAAAAGGCGGCCCAAGAAATATGTGTGACTTCTTTTTGGCCAACGAATCAGCTGAGGCACAGGCACACTCACATACCAGCCTCCCACCATTTAGAATACATTTCAGGGCTGAGGGAGCAGGGCTTTGGCTTTAGCCAGACAGTAAAACAGCTGAGACCATGCAGGTTTGGCCTCCTATTCCACAGCTCTGATTCAGCTGGGTAACACAGGGTGCTACCAGCCACAGTGCAGCCACTGGGTCAGGGCATCTCTGACCTGAATCTCTGAACAGGCACCCTGAAGCACACATCATTGCAGCTTTTCATTTATTGCCCCCACTCAACAATTTTAGGAAAGAGCAGGGAAGTCCTAGGTAGTTTTTCTGGGTAGTCCTGAGAATACAGACACTTGTGTTTGAGTTCAACATGGGTTTCAAGATTATTTTAATGGGATGCTGGTTGTAGGTCACCCAGAGTTTGAACTCCCGTACTCTTCACAAGTATACAAGCGTATACACTCACGCGTTCAGTTTCTGTGGATTTGCCAAGTGGTTTTTCATTGATGGCATCGACTGAACATTCCCTCCACACTTGTCATCATCAGGAATATCATGTGCTGTGAAACAGTATGGATTTCCTCCACCAGACAGGAAATCTTTGGGAGTGCTCATTGATCTGAATCAACCATCCCCGGCTCAACAGCTATCAATCAATGTCAAATTAACGGTTTTAAGTTACCATACAATGTACCAGACTCCCAGAAGGGTCTAGTAAATGTGTGCATGTATCTCTGTGTAAATAAACAACAACAAAGAGAACTGAGAGTTTTCTAGCACATGCACAAACACAATCTTGTGTTGCAACAGAGAAACACACTCTAACAGTTACAAACTGGCCAGGGCTTTGATGGAATGGAAACAGCAAGAACAGCTGAAGCCCGGTGAACCCAGAACAAGAACTCCCCAGCAGACAGAGAGAAACAAAGACATAAACACAGAAAGAGAGAGCAAGACACATCACAAACAGGTTAATGTCCCGTGAACAGTCAATATGTACAGTAACCTCCAAAAGAACAGATGTTTTCATTCTCCAATGTCAATTAAAGAATCAACCATCAACCTCCAACTCGTAGCCTGTCAATATCCAAGTCTCCCAAGTCTTGCACAAAAGAAGGGGACTTACACTGGATTAACAGGCAGTGTTTCCAAGACAATAGGTCTCTATTCCACTAATCAACAGCCTTCAGCAACTAAGTAAAGGCAAAGCACAGCAATGTTTTCTGAAGCATTAGTGGAACAGAGCAGTGATTCAGCCCGTCTTAAGTCAGTGCACTGGCAAAAACACAAATCCACAATCTTCAGCTTTGTCAAACAAAGCTTCAAGATTGTGAAATACTGTACAAGAAAGCTGTTACACCAAACACTGCTGTGGCATGCGCACTGAAAGAAGACTCTACATTTTAACAAATATCTTGGTTATCAAGTTACTGTCACATCATAACATTGATTATGGGCTCTTGAGACTAATCTAGAACATCAACAGATAGCACATGGGGCTTATTTGGCGTTTGATAGAAAAAGTCACTGATTGGCAATTTCACAGTGCAAGAGTTTGAGGGAAAAAGCTAAGACTCAGGTGTTGAAACATTCACACACATACAGAGGACAGGGCCTCTATGAACTAAGTCACAGACACAATGCACTGGCCAGGTTCCACCACTCAAGCACAATAACTATGTCTTTGGCTTGGAAAATGGCCTCCATGCTTCTGTGGCTTCATCCCCAATCAGTAGCCAGCCATGCAGACACACCATATCTACAGACCCTATCATGGCCCAGCGCCCAACTGACGAAGGAGGGACTGCACACATGGTTTGCAGAGACCAGGGAGAAACCAACAAGAGAAAAGGAAAACAAGTGGAGGTCATATCAAAGACTGGCAGATGACAAATAACAGATGTTCTCTATCTGTTCTGACTAGAAAAAAATAAGATCCTGCAGCCTACTGTTTATAATGTGCATGTGTCACAGCAGCCTGTCCTGTAGTAAGATGCTAAGTTGCTAAGCAAGAGTGGGCCAGTCCATGTCACCTTTGGGCCACGTGAGTGAGTGAGAGCCAAGGGGACTTTAGCTGTATAGGGGATTAGATCAGGAAGTCAAACCAGAACCACTGTGGTGGCCATGTGTGTGTGAGTGTCAGGACAAGCCTTAATCACTTAATGAACACAGAACAGCACCACTCTTCTGAGCAGGACAGCCAGATCAACTAGAGTCCTTCCGCTTTCTCCCCTCTAATAATACCAGCCAACTGCAGCCTGGGAAATCTCACGAGGGATTTAGCCCACTGGATGTTCCCAGCTGCCGCTCATGAGCGAGCCCAGCCCATTGGGTGCTCACAGTTGCCAGGCCAACCCTTTCCATGGGGCCCGGGAAAGAGATCTAACAGATTAACGAATGGTTAATGGACGAATGGGACATTATGCAGCGTCATTAATCTGAATAGGTTTGGCATGGAGCGGGTACACAGACGCCAGAAACCAAATGATTTTCCTAACACAGAACACTCACGCACATATAATACCAGGCCGGGTTATTGCTGTATATTTCAAAAAGGAAAATGTGATTGGAAAAACAAGCAAATGTGCTCCAAATGAATATGTTATTTAATTAGAATCTTCACATATGAAATGATGAACTCAAAAGCCAAAACAGAATGACATATGAAGGCCAAAAAGTTTCACACAAGTTATGGCTCGTGCTGCCGTGTAGGTTACAAACGCTTACATGGGTCTGTCATGAAACAAATGAATGAAAATATGCCTCCAAACTTACATAAAAACCTGAGTGAGACACATTTTATGTAAACACAGATAAATAAATATGCATTGTAGGAGAAAGGGAGACTAGTCAAGGTGATTTTAATACTGGATTTGTTATTAATCTGTTTGAAAAACAGCTGAAACAACATTTTCCAAGGTTAGTCATCGTACTGCAACGGTAGTGAAATGAACTGAACTTCCCATGGATGAAATATGTTTAAGAATCACAGTTTGGTGCATTTCTAAATGACTGACAGTTAAAGAGCACCAGTTATGGTGGCACACGGGAAAGCAAAGAGACCGGCCAGGTGAGCAAAGCAATGAGAATATTTCAAGAAAGCATACTGTCTAAGAGAACACACAAGCATTTCTGCGCACACATGCCTGCTCAGCATGACCAGCTGGACTGGGTAGGAGAAGTTACGCCTATTGTAGCCGTTTTAGACAACAGATGGGAGGAAAATCTCTGGGCAGAGAGGAGAGAAGAGAAAAAGTCTTAAACTCTTTTTTTTTTTTTTTTTTTTTTTTTTTTTGGGTTT
>OMLM01000857.1:17207-34002 GCA_900302695.1 Helostoma temminkii | reverse complement strand
AGGGGGTGTGGATGTGGGGAAAGACAAGCTGAAGCTAAAAAAGCAAAAACAAGGAGAGGGAGAGAAGAGGGAGAAAAGGAAGAAAAAAGAGGAGGAGGTGGAGGAGAAAAAAAAAGCCACGAGCCACGAGCATATATAAGAGAAACCTTCACCAATTAGTGGGGAGAAACGGGAGAGGGAGCTGCCGCAGCGTCGGCACTCAAAGAGCCAGGCCTCGCGGCGAAGCTGTCATGTCGGCAGGATTGATCAACAGGCCTGCTATTTCTAATGGCATGTTGTCATGAAGCTGCAGCCATGGGGAGCCACCTGCCTCAGTCCTCGCACAGCACTGTGTGTGTGTGTGTGTGTGTGTGAGAGCGTGTGTTTGTGTGCAATGAAAGATTGGGGTTGGGGGTACTGCAGCAGCCATACCTATTCTGTGCCCATATATCTTTTACTAACAATTTGAAAACAGCCTGGAATCCTCCTCCCACTCTTTGGCAGTCTTACCTTGCCTATCCCTGAAGGTGGGAGAAATGTGCCATCCTGGATTGTTCTTTATTCTCCCTCAGCAAAGCCAACTATTGTAAAACCCAACACAATGGATACAAATGTATACTGTGTTGTCAATGGGTGGATTGGATGGAAAATGCAAACACAAATACTGGCTTTATTTATTCTTTTTAATCAATTTCACTTTATTCGTGGGGAATATTTTGACTGTTCATCAAATGAATACCTCAATCGCACTGTACGAAATAGCACATTACATTGGTAAGACTACCGAGTTACGATACGAAAGGCATTATATCTGATTATAGGCCATTTCCTTTTTGTGAAAAAAAGCTGTCAAATAATCAGCGGACAATCCAAACTCGTCTTCGAAATTCCATTACAGGAAACGCACAATCAAAAACAAGGAAATTGCTTAATAAAAACATTGTCACGTTAGCCTCACTTTTCAGTAATACGGTAACAAAAAAAATAACTGCTTCGCTTTTAGCCATGGTGGCCAAACAAGCCCAGCCTCGCTAACAATAAAAAGTCAAATAAAAGTTACAGAACTTGAGAGTTCAAGGTAGTGCCGGCTACTTGGAGTGCGTGTCACGTACAGTTAACCTTTTTATCGGGCATGCCTGTGGTCTCATCAGTCGATGAAATTCTTTGCCCGCGGCGGTGGCTTAGCCGAGGGACACGGACCAATAGAAAAATATTTCATTGTGTTAGCATTTCAAATGGTGAGTGGAGGGTGGAGAGGAGGGTATCTGGTGGGGGAAGAAGCTCTAACCGATCGTTGCCAGCGGAATTAATTGCCTATTCTGAGAATAATGTCCCTTATCCACGATCCTCTGAGGGACGAAAACTAGCAGAGGCCACTTTTTTATTTTTTTGTTTGGTGCCTTCAAAAAGAAGAGTGCTTAGGGGTACTGGCCGTATTAGGAGTTTAGCTCAGTCCCCTTTAGGCCGGGAAAATAATCAGAAGCGCTGAACCAAACTCAACTAATCCGTACCCCAATTAAAAACGTAAAATTACACGTGAATTACAACGTGAATTGAAAAATAAATACTCTTAAATTAACGACATTTGTAATAAATTGTGTAAATGTTTACATAAAATTTTTGTCGTTAGATGAAATTCACTTTAAGAGAAAGAACACGAGAAGTGAAGCGGCTACGTCTGGTTTTCAACCAGCCCTCGATAAATGGCTCAAGATGGAGCAACCCCGGTGGTGCTTCTATCCTTTTATTTAAGGGGATTTAAGTTCAGGCTCTGTTACACATTGGCCAAGCATATGCAATGACCCCAACTGATATTGGTGCATCTTTTAGCCACATCTTAATCTAACCTTTATAAAGCTCTGCAGCTTTTCAGACTCAAAACAGCATTAAAAACGAGTATTGTTCGGAGCAAGTAAGGAGGCAGCCCTGGGAGACGACTCCACAGAAAAGCTGGGCCCGGGCTGGGGCAGGAGCCCTCTGGAAAAACAGCTGCTTATGCACTCCAATCAGTGGGAAAACAAAACCAAAGCCCAAATGCTAAGAAGAAAGGAAAAAAAAAAAAAACGTAGACGGGGCATCCCAAATGCTCCATCCCTCCATATCGACCTCCGAGGGCCGAACCCTAGCAGGCCCATTCGTGCTAGGTGTCGATTTCATCCCTCGGCAGATGGGCGAACGAATTCGCAGCAGTCCCCATTACACACTTCTCCTTCCCTCATTGTGAATTCAGTCAACGAAGTCAATCTTATTAACTTCCGCGCTGGTTCACACATGACATTTTCTTCAATTTTCTCGCCGACATCAAAAACATCAATTAGCAGCTCGAAAATGGGAAGGAGCGAATGACAGAGTCCGATAACGCCGACTTATTTGAAGCCGAGGGTAAATCTATTCTCCAGTTTTGAATGTGTTCATTACAATTGCATTTTCAAAGAGGACCTCCAAATAGCAAAGAAATTAAATTTATCTCCTAGAAATGTCCAGAAATTGTTTTTTCCCCCTTTTTCTTTTTTTTAATCCTGTGTCTATCTCTCAGCCTCAGTGGGTGACACAAAGCACCGTGGTGCTGCATTTTCTTTTTCTCATTAGAACAGATCACAACTCCCACAGAAGTTGAAACCCTATACTGTAACCTCTAGTGTAACCCACAAAAATTATTTTAAAAGGAGTCCAACATTTCTTTAGGAAGAAAAGGGGGCGATAAAGTACCCTGCCAGTGACCTACAGTCTTAACAAAAATGCTAGATGATAATAAATGCAGTGTTCATTTTATCCAACAAGGGGAGCTAATATGAGATTAAAAAAATAAAATACATTAAAAGAAAAAATGTTTTGGGTTTTACTTAGTATGTATCCATTCTGAAACTCTAGCTTTACATAAACATACAAGCATTAATTATTTAACACACATGACCAGTTATACTGCATTATTACAATTATTAGCTTGTGTAATTTTGAAGTAATTAAATTTAAAAATGAAATGTATTTATATAATTAAAAAAAATAAATAACATTTTTGTCTATATTTCATGTTTTGGACCACATTTTCTAAAACAAATAAATATGTTATAATAATATTCCACTGTCAAAAAAAACCTAACTTTCATCTCAACTTCTATTTAACACAGCCTCATTGATCATTTCTTGTTCCTCCACATCACGGTTGCATCTCAATGTGAAATACAAACCTACACATTAATGAAGCTCTCTCATGGCCCAAGTCTTCTGCCTCCCATCACTGATGAACATGTAACTCAATAAACCTAGGCCAGTAACCTTTAAGTAAAGGGCTATTTTTTGCCGATATCCAAACATTGTCAGACGGCTTCCTCATGCTTGAGTTACATCTCCGAGGGAGTGAACAAAAGGAACTTTAGTTGCTGTGGAAAGACACTCGTAATGCGAGGGGGTCGCACACAGAGCCGTGCAGATCACGTTCCTCCGGCCCATTGATTTCTGATCTTTTGACATTATTTAGTTGCTTTTTATTTTCTTGCTCGTCTTTAATTCCATGTCACAAATGACAGAAATGTCCAAACAAGTGATGTTGGGAATATCTACTATCTGTCAAAAGAGCAGGCTTTTCCCGGCATTAAAGCGACCAAAAGCTCTGACGCAGTGCCGAGAATCAGCGGGATGAAAATATCACTCTTTATAATGGAAGCTAATCAGATTTCGGATGCCGTTTGCCTTCTAGCTAAAAGGAGATGGAAACGTGTGGAGCAGTCGGGTTGTAACCAATACACTCCTGGTTCATCGCCATCCTGACCTCAAGACAAAAGGCCTGCACTTTTTCCCCCGCATCTAATATACGCAGTATTTAGAGCCAAGTAAATGGGTCACAGTGTCAACATCCAAACTAATACTAAATACAAATTTTATCCTAATTTCTGTTCTAAATAGACACAAGCTGAACATACGCAGCGGTCGTGCTAAATACAGAGAAAGACGATGAGATGCATCTGTAAAACGTCTGTCGGCAGAATGTTGTACACACAGTAGTGATCAGTTCCATTAAGCAGGGATTTGATCACCCCCCCCCATGCGCTTTCACAGCCCGGCTTCAGATTAGATCACTGTGAAAATGGTCAAATGGTGTGTTTATCTCTCTGTAATTATTTTGATGCAGATGACAGAGATTGGTTGTTTGCATGTGGCTTGATGGGTGTGCACAGTAAGCCAAGACATGCACACAGACACACACACGGTGGTGTGTAAAGAGCTGAATGGTCCCTTTCAGTACCATTAACCCATTAGATAGTTTCAACAAAGGCCTCAAAATAATATTTTACATAAAAAGAATTTTAAAAAAAGTCAGAGCACAGTGCACATGCAATTACTGCGCCGTAATCCTTACATTATGACTAATATTAATGTTCTTGTTTTGTGACACAAATGGACTTTCAATGAGATTAACAAAAAGAACCTTGGAAAACAATGGCGCATGCTGAGCTAAGATCACAGATGCATCAAAAACAGGAAAATACCACTACAGTTCATACAGCTTCTCTTCTGGGGTCAGTATTAGGGGCAATAAATATTTTTATCTAAACCTAAGAGTCATTCAAATACTAGAGTAGGAGATTTTGCAGAAAAACAGTACTACCACTACAGAGAAGATGAGAAGAAAAACTTGAAGAAATTTTTGAAGATTTTAGAATCGGTAATGAGGTCATGTATATTTAATTTGCTGCTACCTGAAATCATTTGCACAACAATTCTCCTGGTATGCATTTAGGCATTAAGTGAACTGACCTCTATTGCGTGAAGCAGATGTTTCTGTATTCCCAACTGTGGTAACCTTGAGTGAAATTATCTTAATCCTGCAGGGTAACTTTAAGATCAGCTGAACACTGTTGCCCTTCCAGAGCTGATAATATATTCAGAGTTATAAGATCATCTGTGTGATGGATCCTTTCTATCTCCTCGTTCTCTTTTCTCAATAATCACCTCTATTTTCACTTCACTTGAGATAGGCTGTCACTAGATTATAGGTCCTACGTAGCTACCTTTCCAATTACTTTTAAGAGTTTTGGATGGACAAATTTGTGCTTTCATGTCCAGTGTTATTGGATGAGTCGCTGCTTCTGGCCATGAAAGGAGAGTTTTTAATGAGCTGGGTGAGGTTAATTGGTTCACTAAGATCTTCTAAGTCATGTGCCTCTATATGAAATTAAGTCTATTTCCCGGAGTTTCCCTGGATGTATTTAATAACAAACACTTCAACCCAATTTTCGTTTCCCACAGTGAAGGAAAGATATGTGTAACAGGTAGTGGAGAGAGTGGTTGTTTGTGCTTATGTTTGTAAAACACTGTTTGTGTTTCTTCATAGACCATAACGTAATGTCAACTGCCATTCATAACTCTCAGTGGTATCCTTTAAATAAGTTCTAGGCCAATCACTGGGTTTTCCACAAATACCTTAAAGCTCAGTGCAAGGAAAATACTTTTCTTTGTTTTTTTTTTAAATTGCCAATTCGATAAAAGTGGACACTGCAATTTACTCTGGTTGTGCATTACATACAGCGAATATCACAACAAGAGCAATGAAATAAATGGTTGAAAAAAAAAAAAGCTTGCAGATGATCTGGGTGCTTACACATGTTAACATTTAGTAAATGAAAACTGCTCAAACAGCAGTTCATTTGCAAAGATAACTTTTCTCTTCCTCTGTAAAATGGTCCCTTAAAACATGAAACTTTGTATTCTAATCTATACAAAAACCAAGATTTCATCCAGCATTGACAATTTAGGTCCGCTCTGATGCATGTGCAGGCTGGTTCCAAACATGACTGCCTCCATGTGTATTTGTTTGCAAAGAGACAAAGCAACAGCATGGAGCTTAGCCTATTGTTTTCATTTCTCTAACAATAAGGGCAAATCTGCAGTAGTGGGTTGATCGCTGCTGTTGACTCAATGCGAGGGAACCGCTGCATACACACTAATCCTCCGCAAATGACTGGGTCTTTCACTTGCTATTAGGAACTACATGATGTGAATCTGCCCAGACTAAAAGACCTTGTAATCAACACTGGTGCAAATGTGTTAAGTTCAGCGTCTCGTTGAGGGGGGTTCAATGATCCTGACAGTGTAATTACGGGTTGCCACCACAACGCTGCGGCCAGAGCACTCAACACTAATTCAATCCATCTTCATTTCCAAGAGTAACGCCCCATCCATTGATGGATAGTTATCATTAGAGAGTGACAAAGCACTGAAACAACTGAGGCGTGAACGACAAAGTGTGTGTATCTGTGTGTGCGTGTGTGCTGGTCGTAAAGTCAAGGAACAGGAGGATGTGTCCTCTCAAATATACACTACTGCTGTGGACAGTAGGATTATATATTACGACAGAGATGAATATGGTGAGACAGGATGGAGAAAGAACTTTGGGTCAGGGAGCAGGTTTGCATCATTCATACACACGCAAATAAACACAGAATACCCACACAGAGTGTGTGTACGTGTTCACATACACACACGCGCGCGCGCACACAAACAGTTTGGCTCACAGTGACCCCGACACACAGAGAGGCTATGGCTCAACTCACAAGCCTTTTATAGCATGCTGCTCAGACTGCTGACAAACACACACACAGATACACACACTTGCACAGGTCTGGGCACTGTCTGCAGCCAAACACAAAACCACAGGCTGTGATTGAGGCCAACTGGTCTGCTCCTCTATATTTTCAGTCTATATATTCAGTCCACCCTGGGCTGTATATCTTAATTATGTACTCTGCCTCTTTTCCTAAAAGAAAGGGTGACATAGTCTTCTAGTCAGGCACTGGAGCAGCAGCAGGCCACTAAAATGAGGCCTTTCCAGTCTTTATGGGGCCTCCAGCTCAGCTACTGCATCATTACATGACCTTTAAGCTCTGGACAAAAACACAGTGGATGCCTCGTTCCCCGTGTCTCTCCTGGCATTACTGGCTTGCGCGATGCACACAATAGAAATGATCCTGTTTTTGGCATTTTTCGTATCAAGTTGTAGTCTTCAAAACAAACTGAAACTCCAAAACTTTTCAGGAAAACTAATAGGCTGTGAAAGGCTGTAATCAGTAAATAGCTCAAAGGGTAGACAGGGGAACAAATGGCCTGAAGAATTTTACCGCAGTGTTTGGCTCAATGTGATTATCTTTTTTTTTCTGTGCGGGTCATAGCTTTAAGGGTCACCATTTTCTCTATCTCTCTCACACACACACACACACACACACACAGGTTAGGCTTTGCCATTTCAATGACTCAATCACATCTGGAGCTCTCCATCAATTATGCTCAGTGACCCTGCAAAGGCCCATGTGGCGAGTGCAGGCCCCAGCTCTCTGAATCAGACCACATGCGAACGGGAGCCAGTGTCATGGTCGCCCCTGTTCATTAACCAGGAGGTGGTGCTACTGGGATGTTGAGCACTACTATTTTCTGACACCTGGGTTTGTAGAGACTTCCTCAAAGACACAGACAAACTCGTTTTTACTGTCAGTGTCGATTTAGCGGCAGAGAGTGGTGAGCGGTTCACAGTCAGGTGATGCTGCCTGCTTGAATGCGTAAGATTCTCAGACTTGTGAGCTCTTGTTCAGTTGGCTCACTGTAAGGAATGAATGGTTTCTCCATCCCTCCAACCTCAGTGTAAATACACCCACATAGTTAAACTTGATGCTTACTCATGCACATTCCTGATGCGCTGTTATACACTCTCACATGCGGTAAATACAACAGCTTTAGAGATTCGTACGTATAGATGCAAGAATGAGCTGAGCGGCCAACGTGCTACAGAAAGCAGCAGACTGGCTGGCCTGCTTGCAGACCCTGCAGTTTGTTTAGCAACACTCCTTTTGACGACGCCCGAAGGGTGCAATTAAGCCCAATTAGAGCCTGTCGGTTTTATTAAGAGGCACAGACTGGCCAGGCTCGGGGGCAGTGAGGGGTAGAGGAGGGAGGAGGAAGAGGGGAGGGAGGAGGAGAGTCTGCAGCACCAAGCTAGTGCTACTCTTGAGGAACTAGGCAAGCAGCACTGAACGGAAACTGGTGTAAATACACTGTATGCCAACTAAACAGATACTAAACAGCACTGGCAGCTGCGACAGTTCGAAAATAACTACCGTTAATAGTGTTGAACTTAAAAACAACAAATTTCCAAGGGCCTGATCAAGCTTTCATAACCAGGAAAGGTCCAGCATTTAGCCTCAGGTGCTCTCAGTTCAGGTACACAAAATTACAAGTACAGCTTTGTGGTCAGAGAACCTGAAGCGATCAATCCATGACAAACCAACTCATCTATAAATACTCACTGGCTACATTGAATGCTGACATGTGTGGATGCAGATGTCACAAAGCATTTTCGGAAGGGGGTTAAGGGGTGGTGGCTGTGTAGTTATGTGAGCCTGCCCTGATATATTAGTGTGGTTGTGAATAGAGCAATACAGCTGGCTTGGAACAAAAACTGCTGCATCTCTTTCATCAGCAAATCAAAAAAAGAACGCAAATGAATGTATCATTTTCCCCCCTCACAAATCCTTTTCCGTCGACCCCTCGACAGAGATGTTTACAGATAGCTATCATTCCCCCTCTTTTTCACATTTGGGCTTGGACATGTTTCAAAAGACCGGGCCTTTTCATCTCCCCTCTCGCTGTGAGGAAATTTGCTCCTTAATGGCTTTCAAAACAGGAAGCGCAGACAATAAAAAAAAGGAGAAGTGAGAAGAACGCTTCGCTCCCCGGCCCCCCCTTCAGTTGACGCATCCTTTGCGGAGCTGAGTGCTGCAGCACACTGCTGCTGTGCCAAGGTGCCAACTGTGCCAGTCACACTGACCTCCATCTGCAGGCAACTTGATACCATCTCTCCAACCGCCGCATACTCCCACTGAATGGGTTTGCTCAGTCACACTGAAGTTTGAATGCCATTCAAGGCTCAGGCTCGGAATTGTGTTTCGAGTTTGTGTGCTATTGTATTCTTTGTTCACAGCTGCTGTGTAAAAAAAATCCTTTATCACTAAACTGAATACTAAAAGGGTTGTATTGGAGGAATGCACACAGGAATACATTACTGCCAGTGTGCAAATCACTATCAGGCAAATTAGAGCTGATTTAGAGTCTTTATCAATGACCCTCAGAAGAGTAAGGTTGAACTGTTATGGACCAGCTCAAATTACTACTCTGGATAGTCTCCTGCCAAGAACTAGGCTTACTATTTTAATAGTATATGTAGGTGTCTGTTTACTCATGTTGTATTCATAATTCCGACTCCTGCAGGGCATCCGCGTCCACCGAGTGCCCTTGAACATGCCATGAGTAGTCTTTCTGCGCCTCAACTAAAAAGAGACCTGAAAGACAGCTACACACGCTTCCGCACAGTTGGATAAAACAAACCTTAACCACACAACTCACCCTCACCAAAGAACTAGCTTTTTTCAAAAGATGTTCAGAAGATTTTTTTTTTTTTTTTCGCTCTCTCTCTTCTCGTCTTTGCTTTTTCCTCTCCCTGGGTAAAACAAATGCATCATTTTTCAGAAAAAAAATCTTCACTCCCTCCTCTCCCTCCCATTGTGCCATTTCCGTGTATGGAAGTGTTCCCTCCCATTGATTTTTTCCCCAGCCAGGGCCCTACCCAACACGAGCTGTTTCCTTGCTGGTGTCATCTCCTTGTGCCTTTCTCCTTTTAACTGTGTTTTACTCTTGTGGCAACGTAATGTACAACTGCCAAACTGGCAGTGGGGAGAGGGGTGCAATGGGAAGAACAACTGATACATGCACTCAAAAGTTTCAGCTATTGATTTCTTTTTGATGCAGATGGGGGAAAAAGAAAAATGTTCAAAGCTGCGGAGAGCCTTTTTGATCACCACTACAGTCAGACCAGTTGGTAATGTTGTTGGTAGTAAGGCATGAGGATTGTGTGTTTATCTGTGCATTACATCGCTTTGTTGTGCAGTGTGTTATGGCTCACCCTCTGATTCTGCACGGTCAGAAGGCTTATTAAATGTTGTGACCAACATGTACTTTTGTCGAGGCTTGTCAACGTGCTTGCATCATTAATGTGCACAATCGCCTGGAGAAAGTGTCAAAGATAATGTCAAAGTGAGCAGAGTAGGCCTACAGCTGCAGCGCAGAAAAACAAAAAAAACTGCAGGCTTATGAGAAAAGACAAAGATGAGCAGAACTACTCAGGGGACTTGGCAGCTTTACAGAACTAAAGGAAAGAAACATGCAACACATTGCAGCAGTGGTGTGCAGGAAAAAGCAATATAGGTGATTCATATACGCTAAATTCAATACTGACATCAAACATAGCAGAGGTCGATGTACAAAGATCCATAAATGGAGGAGAAAGCTACCAGGAGTATTTTCTAGCTACAGCAGCTCCTCACTCGCAGCTTCTGCTCTCTACTCTATGCTGGCCCCTCTGTGATGTGCGTCTGTGTCCACTGGGGGCTACAATTAGCCCATCAAACTCATTCCAGCCGGGAATCCACACCGCCTCTCCAATCCCCTTTTCTGGCTCTCCGAAGCCTGGGCTCCTCTAAAGAGACAGGCAACTTGTAAGACTAGGGGAGGTAGCCTTTGATGTGCCAGGTTCTGCCAAGGCCTCCCTTTTTGCTCAAATCAAGGCTGAGAAGATATAACAATTAAAATGGTGGGAGACACAGGCTGATGCCACAACATTTTTTGGCTCGTTGCCCTGTTTTCGCTTTAGTGGTAAAGTGACTTACCTATAAATCAATATGTCCTAAAACTAATAAATAATTATCCATTATTAGTTTAAGTAATTTATCAAGCCTAAATGCAACAATTAATTTTTTTCTATTTGCACTGCAAAAATCCTAACAATCTGGTAGCATTCCTAATTATTATCATCAGTTTAGCATTTTTTAGTTCTTACATAAATGTGTGTGTGCCACAGTGAGGCTTAAAGAGCTCTGACCATCAGCACAGAAAGAAAGACCTACTACCACAAAACTGCTCCTTTATTCATTCACAGAATATGCAGATCACACCACCCCACCTGCACACACACAATATCCTTTTCCCGTATTTTCCCTCTCTCTCACACACACATAGGCCTAGTCACATGAAAAAAAAAAACACATTATGTGAAGGAAGATCCAACCTGACCCATCTTGGCAGTGATTTCTGGCGTGAGTGTGCCCGAATTTACTGTCTGAGGTAGAAGACTGCCCCCAGTTTAAACAGGTGTGTACTTATGCAGATGTGCAGCTCAAGCATGTGGTTTGTATTAGCAACTGTACTGGAGCCAAAGTGAGCTTTCGTTGGAGCAAGAGTCTAGCCCAAAATGTTATTTAGGGTCAGTGATCTACTCAATTTCACTTCCCTGGATTCAGGAACATCCAAAAAGGTACATGTATGAATAAACTTTACCAAACGCAGACTTAAACTCTGACAACATTTGAAATGTTGAGTTTATACAGTACTGTATGTATCTTTATAAATATATGTGGCAAATAAAAATATCAAGAGTGCGTCAATATTTTATTATAGTGATAAAATGTATTCCATTATTATGACATTAACATGTCAAATATTCATATGAAGTTGTAAAGTCAACGAATCCATGGCTGAAATACAGTGTCAACATGGGTTTGCCATTTCGTTCTGACATCATAAAAGCACCAAAACGTGAGTGTGCATAAAGGCAAGTAAATTGCACCAACAAAACAAAAGGGAAGTCATGCTTCAAGGAAGCAGGAGGTATTCTCTCCCCCTTGTTGGTTATTCCACACTTTTTCCAAAGAAAGAATCTTGTTTAAAAAAAAACTGCTATGGATTCCAGTGAATGCCAGTGAGAATCAAGCAAGCTATTCATGCTGCCAGTTGATTTAGGTACGCCTCGCTACACACCAATCAGCCCGGCCCCGGGCTCGCCAACCACTCACTTGTCTGCCATTCCAACACAAGATGGAGACAGTGCCAAAAGTTCCAATTAAAATATCCATTTGTGATGTCTGTGCAGAAAAAAAGAACAAAAACAAAAAAAAAGTACCAGGCTTTTTCAGTAACGCAGGAGAAAATACAACAAAAGCTGCCAAAATTCTGTGGACAAGCCACATACTTAAGATTTTTCTGTCTACACAAACTAAATAAGTATAAAGAGTGTGTATGTAGGCAGAATAAGTGTGCGTGAAAAAGAGAGACGGAGCGTGTGCATGGAAGTGGGAGCGTCTTGTTATGGAGGAACAGAGCATGTTGCAGATAAGAGGGCGATGCTGTTCAAAGAAAAAGGCAGGCCGGTAAAGTGCACACCGATTCGACATCATCGCCTTACTGTCCCTTAATGAGCCTGGAGAGGAAGTCTGGTGTCCATAGAATCCGCTCCTGTCTCGCTCCAATCACGCTACTGGGCTTTTTATTCAAATCTCACACACAACTGTCACACATTCAGCCTGGCCGCGCTGTTTATCTTACTCCGGGAGGATGTTAACAAGACAAATGAATGAATAAATACACAAATAATGCGTTTAGGTAATGTTAATAATGTATGAAATGGAAGCTGCTTTTTGACAGTAGCGCTGCACTAAGGATTCTTCCAACTTTGGTGACAGGCTTGTTTATCCTATTCCCAGCATGCAATTCTCTGAATCTTTCGAAAGCAATGTCTGGCCAATGTTTGCTGTCTATAGCACATCTCACTGATGAGAAAAAGTGGTCTGACACATTACTTTAGACAGCCTGTATACCAACAAAATTGAGGCATTCTCTTTCTTCATTCGAAACCTCTACCATAATGATCCACCTTAATCTGACGGAATCCAGGTCTCCTTTTCACCCCGTCACACTTCCCGCCTGCTATTACATGACTGATTTAAGTGACATTTCAACAGGCCATTCAATTAGGGGAAGATTTTTTTGAAAGGCTGGATAAATATATACAAAAGCATGTGCACACCTGCACAGGTATGCAAGAGCAGTTAAATCACAGCGTCACCTGCCTCAAAGAAGTGCCCCAAACTTCCAGGACTATTAGAAAAAACTAAACAAATAAAAAACACATGCAGGGAGAAATGCTCAAAGAAACTGACTGGGTAGAAAAATAAGTCTCGCATCAAATTTCTACAACGGGCTGAGACAAAAGCAGGGCCTGGCACTCAGACGCTGTCGAGAAGAAAAAAATAACACGCACATCAAAACCAGAGCCAAACAAATCCAAGAAAAGTTCAGGTAGGTCTTCACTGGAACTTGAACAAAATCAAATAAATTGGGGGGTTAGTCTCACTCAGGCTGGCCCGAAAAACCTGAAAACACTGTTTAGAATATATGAGCAAGGTGACCGAGCAAGATGCTAAATGACTCCGAAAGCAGACACCCACTGTTTACCCCTGCAAACTCCAAAGAAAAGCCCCTCTCCTGTTAAAACGCTGGTGGGAACAGAAAACTAAATTCAAGGCAGCTTAAGTGCTCTCTGGAATCACTCAGCATTCTGCCGTCTTCAACACAAACACATCCACAGAGTTCAAATTTGACTGTGACAGTGTATTCATCCATAACTCTAAATTGTCCTTTGGGGAATTTGGCGGGGCTTGATATTCTCTGCATCTTTCCCCACTTTATTCTCCTTCTTCTCTCCCTTCCCAAAAAGCTGTCTCCATCACTCTCAATCACAAGATGCTTGTGCATATGTATACCACAAACAGTCGCCAAAGCAATTGTGGGATCGCTCAATACTAAGTGATTGCTAAATCACAGAGAGATTAATGAGCCCAAAGAGCAATGTGGAGGTTAAAATAAAGAATGCACAACTTTTTGCGCGTCCTTGAAACACCTCTTGTACTTGCACTAGCTCCTAATATTGGTTAATACTGTAGATATAGTTTAACACTGCCCTGGTAACCCACAAGGTAGGGATATCAGGTATGGATTTATTCAAACTTTCTAGCTCGATGTTCAAAATTCTTCTGGAGACAGCAAAAATAGAAATTTAGTAGTAGTGTGAAAAAGCCTGCTCACTACATGACACTGTATGGTGAACCCAGACCCACAGTTCTCATACTGAAAGCTGCCATGAATGTTACCTTTGTCCAAGTCACTTGACATTAACTAGTGACTCAAACAAGATGTCCCATGCAGTACACAGACACACAGAGATTACACAAACTGCTACCCTTCACACATTTAGTCTGGTCTCATGGTGTACATACCCAATACGCTAATGCTTGTGTTCATACATGTGTGTCAGTATCATAACATTGAAGAGCCAAAAAGTACTCTAAATTCTGCAGCCCAGCCCTGGGATCACTTCACCCCGTTGTCAAAAGTTCATATCCAAACTTCCAGGAAAAAAGGAGCAGATATTTCTGAGGAGTAACAAAGAGGGTTAGTGAGAATAATAACCTTGTGTTTAATCCCACACAATTCTGCCTCATACCAGAGTGAAAACAGCAAGCCAAGGGGGACTTGCAGTAAAAATAAATCAGCTCTCCTGCAGATGGATGTGTGTTAGCAACACATAATAAAAAAATCAAGTGTCAGGAGTTTATCTATAAGAAAAATACCATAAATTACCAAAACCGTGCTTCAATGAGTAGGTATCTAGGTTGAAAAATAACAATGAATTCAGCTGAGCTAAGGTTGAGTGAAAAAGTTGGGATGTTAACGCTACATTTCCCCTTTTCTTGTGCTTTTCCAGACTCTTCTCTTTCAGTGTACTTCCCCTCGTCCGTGTGGTTCAGCTCAAACCTCAGCTCCTTACAAACTGCTGCTGGGAAAAAAAATGAGGTCACAGATCGCCTTACTCCAGTCTGCCTCCGTATGGTCACAACCCCCCTCCACACCTTCCCCTCCTAGCCCCTCTCACTCAGAACCTCATTCCATCACTGTGGCCAAATCCACCTCATCAATCCTCCCTCCTCCTCCCCCCGTTTTATTTCTTCCCTCCCTCTCCTCTTCTCCACTCCCACCCTTTCCGTGCCCTCAGCCCAGTGCTAATTGGTAAATCTGTTGAACCATGCCAGGCCCAACAATGAGACACCTGGAGTTCTGTCAAAACAAGTTTCCCTGTGAAACGGCCTCCAGTGTTAATACAGTAGCGCAGCGAGCTACAGAGTCTGTTGTCACTCGCAAGGCTGGCCGCAGAACGGAGCCAAGGATCTGGAGAAATCTGACAAAGATGAGTGCACTCAACTGTCAGTCTGTAAGAAGTGGTTCATAATAAATGTGATTATTTATCAATATCACTTCTGAACTTTGATCCTAGCTCCAGCCCTGTAGAAATGAACTACAGCCTAATCATGATTACCACATTTTTCTAAAGCCTGCTGAGTTTTTCTTTTTTTTTTATCTTCTTGCTTATGATCAGCTCCATGAAACCCTGCAAGTCACATCTCCAGGTTAAATGAGTTCATGTTGTATGCAAACACATGAAAGTTATAACCTGATCCAGCCTCATTCTAAATACCTGTTATTTAAAACTCAAATCACACCTAAGATGCAAGTATACTACAGTACATATATGCTGGTTTAGACAAAGGTGTGTTTGTAAGACATAAACACACACAGAAAGACAGACAGGCACACCCAACAATGATCCTGCCAGACCTTGTCAAACAAGTTCTAGCAAAGGTACTTGTATAAGAGAGGGAGGGGAGAATGGCAGCAAGCTGACATGGTGAGAGGAATGTGTTTTTGCTATGTTTTAAATCTTAGTAGACTACAGCACCATATTAATAACTTGCACAATTAAGCATGGTTTACCTTCTTTGTTTCTCGTTTGAAGAACTCATGTTATTTGGTGGCAACAAAAGCCCAGCAGAGTGTGCAAAATCAACCAGCAATTGATTAGTCAAACAATTCAAGTAGGCAATCCAGAGAGTCATGCTCGCCACGGGATTCACAATGCCAGACTCTTTATAGTTTCTCAGAGTCTAACTAATGCAAACCAACACATGGCTCCGCAATAAAATCAAGACAAACCTAAACTTTAGGCTACACTTTCTTTGAACTTGCATCTGAGTGATTTGTCTTAAATGCAGACAAAGGACAGAGGAATCTAAAATGTAACCCTTCTTTGAATTAGGAAAGGAGATGCAGTTGTAGACTACTTTCAGTTTGGGTCATATTTTATTCAAGTCTTCAACCAGTGGGCATAAACAGTGTGTGTTATTGCTCCAGCTACTGTATGTCTCTGTCTTACACTCAGACCCAGATGCTGTTAATAAAGGAATCTCTTCAAAACAGCAGAGTAGACACAACTGAAAGACTCCTATCTCCTGTTGAGGGATTTTAAGTTAATTCAAACCAAATACATCTAGATTATGACTTCCACAGCTAAGAATGTTGGTATTATACCAGAACAATCCAGAAACTGAAACCAGTTTGGTTCGGAGAGAAATAACACGCAGAAATGAGTAAAAACAAAGCAGAACAAGAAAACAACTGCACTATGTCAAGAAGCTGGACAGTTTCTGTTTAGTGTAAAATATATGTAAGCACTTCGAAATGGTCACATTCACGAGGCTTGTATTGTCCACAACATTCCTCCTACACAAATATCCTCTCACCTGGATTGGCATTTTAGACATTAAAAGCATGTGAGCAACAAAGCAGCAGCACTGAATTAGCACATAGCACACCACAGCATGATTATCATAATTATCACCAGGATTTTGCTTTTTCATTCATTATTTTTCTTTAAAATCAGCAATCAGTTGTTAATTTGTGTGTGGAATCAAGATATTTTTGAAATTCAGAGGTCTCTCACCAAATGAAATTGGTGAAGGCTCAGATCTGACTGTCCGGGGAATTCCCAGCAGAAGGGCCCCTGAAAGGCAAAGATGGACGTTCCCAAGTCACACAATTATATCAGGTC
>OMLM01000857.1:0-17164 GCA_900302695.1 Helostoma temminkii | reverse complement strand
CTCCCCCACCCCCCCACACACACACACACACACACACACACACACACACACACACACACATATGTACATGAACACAATTCCAGCCGATCCGGTTTTATGCAAAACCAACGTGTTCTCCCTGGAAATAATGCGCCCCTTGGCTTTTTAGTTATTTAAACTACTGCCTCATCTCTGCTGGCTCAGCTTTCTCCTGGGTGTATGTTGCACCCCGTTATTACTAATTTTACATAGAGAGAATAGGAGAACACTGGCTCTACATTGGTTTCACTGATGTTGCTACTAGCTGACTGGTTGTTAAAACAATATTTCACTTCGGTAGGACATTTTACCTCTGCATCCAGACTGTCACAGACATTCAGGGGCAGTCAACTGGTCTGTGGATACACTGTCACTACCAAATTTGGCACAGATTTTTCAGCTCTAAATATCTTTAACTGTAAATAAGCAGCAAGAATCCTAACAGAGAAGTAAATAATAGCACCTGAATTTCTGTTTTTATGTTAGCTGTTGCATTTATCAATTATTTTTTGAAGAAATGTAAGAAGGTATGCTGACTACAGATTCCCAGAGTAGTAATTTCTAACATTTTCATTTCACTGTGTGCACTCAAATTGAAACTGTGAACTGGCTGATTTGTATCTAGTGTCCCTCAGAACAAAAACATCAGATCAAACATCTTTTTAGGCAGGTAATAGTAAAAAACAGAAGAAAAAGAAAGAGGAATAGAGAATGGAAGATATTAATTTCCTACGGAACAGAAGACAAACTACTGAGAGTGTAAAGGAGGGAAAAGCAGCAGTTAGTTTAGTGTCGAACTCCAGGACCTAAAAGCTACTATGCAGGTCAATGTCTTTGCACCAAGATCACTGGCTTCTATTTGTACTTGTGTTTGACCCCGGGGCCAGCTAGATAACTGCTCATAACAGTGAGACAGTGAACACTGTGGTTATTGAAAATCACACACTCGCAGATACAAATATGTATTATCCTTTTAAATGTGCGTGTCCAATATGGAGTCACACATTCCCTGGGGTAGCTCAAGTTCGCAGGGGTTGTATAACGGTCAAATACCACAGCTAGGAAAAAAAGATGACAATGCACCTAGTGGTATTCACACACACAGACACGATTCCTACAATCACATGCTGTCATGTAGAATTTTTTTTTCAATTCAATATACACATGACAAAAATGTCTTAGGGCGTTAACCATTAGTATCGAAGCCAAAGACTCTTCCTCTCAATTTATAGGGTAAATTTCTCTTTATTTGTATATGTAAGTCACTGAAAGTCTATGAAAGAGCAGAAGACTCTTCGAACATTGTTATGGTGTTGATTGCTGACTAAGCCAACATTGAGCGGATTGTCTGTGGGAACAAGCAGCCGTCCAGACTGCTGGACAGATACAATGACCGAGATGCTCTCATTTTCATTGTCACAGTTCCCAGGCCTGACGCCATGTCTCGACAGCCTCTGATTTTGGCCGAGCCGATGATGTAAGAATGACCCCTTGAACAAACATCTTGTCTGGAGAAGACAGCTGACGGGTACAATGGTCACTATCTGCGGCTTGGATTATGCGCCAAAAAGGACTGAACGGCGTGGATAAAAATCTTCAATCAAATGGAAGATCTCCATATCAATACACTCTGGAAATTCAACTGAGAAAGTTGAATAAAAACGTTACAGATAAGCAAATAGGAATGTCTGCTATATTTCCTAGTCCTAATCCCATCCAAAGACCAATTTGCAATTCTTAATAAATAAATGCACGAGATAAACACTGCCTTTCCAGAAAATGTTAGGGATGGATGGAGGGTCGCAAGGGTAGAAAGACGACAAAAGAGGGGTTATTTGCGAAAAGGCTTAACAGGTGGAGGGAAAGAGCAGCTTAAGGTCAACATAAGTCAGGCTAGAGAAAACTTTCTATGTAAAACCTATGGACAGTGTGTGGGTGGTGCCTGCTGACCATGGGGTCGCTCATTAACAGCAGAGGAGGCCAGGCCTCCCAGAGTCCTGAGCAATTGTTTGGCCAGCACAGGTGCATGGTCCATTCAGACCACAGGAAGCCCCTTTTATCCCTATTCCTCCAAAATGAACAGAGAAGTGGTCAAGGAGGGTGAATGTGATCCTGGTTATGTATTTTCTAATGCTGACCTAGAATAACAGCCGCATCCAGTCCTTTGGCCTATTATAGGAATCCACTGAGTCATTGTGGCATATATTTTCTAAATGCTCAGCCAAAAGGCAAAGCTCTGTTGGGTAATTTTTTTATTGATAATATCAAAAACATGTCAGCTCTTTTCAAACAGTCCCATTCCAGTGGACGTCTGTCAGAGAAAGAAGTGAAACTGAATGGGAATAAAATAAGCACGTTCAGTAGTTGTAAAGGCTCAGGTGGGAGGTCTTGCAGGCCGTAAAAATGGCCAGATTCCACCACTTCCTCCACACTAATTACCATACACTTGCAGCATTTGCCCTCCCTCTCTTCATCCCTGAGCCCTGCTTCACTACCTCTGACACACACAATAACAACACAGTGAGGTGCATTTGGGAAATGGTTAACACTCCAGCCATCCCCTGCTGCCACTGAAAGCCCGCAAAACAATAGACACATTGTTCAGCCAGGGCAAGGCTCTAGACTGTAAGGCTGTGAATGCGTGAGCGTTTGTGTCTGTGTGTGTGCACGTGAATGTCAGGATAGTAGTTTGTGTGTGTATGCTCTTAACATGTGCATGTTTCTGCCCCAATTCCCAGAGGGGTAATTTAAAAATCATGATAACTGGTGTTTGCTTTTAGATCTAATTCTAGAGTTGCTCTTCTTCACATAAAACTGAGAAACAATGTTGATCAGATGACTGTGAGACAAGATGTTTTAATACATTTAGCCACATTATGTCATGACACTGCCAACATGAGCCTGGACTCCTGCTGAGTTCCTTGCTGTACTATTGTTGATGCTACGAACACATGCAGATTTAAAGGAAAGGATTTACAAAACAACTGCGTATGGTATGTTAATATCTGTTACTGTGTTAATAATCACTGTCCAAACAACTGAAGTGTGAACGCTGTAAAAACACACACACACACACACAGCGCTGTGTGCATTTGTCCAACAGCTTAAAGCTACTTCTGTACACTGTTAAATTAAAACACCACGATAAAAGGCAATTTGAAAAAGTGGGGACTGTTTATGATCTTTCCCCTCAGGAGCTGTGTGAGGCATAAAAATGTTTCTTGGAGTCTCTCCCTCAAAAATACACATCAATAGGTGGATAAATATTGAATAACTTTCAGCCAATGGCATAAAAGTTCAGCGGTAGCAGGATTTTGAGGCTGCCTGCGGGGTGGTCAGGCACTTCAAAAAGGTCCTGCGTGGCCCCCCTTTGAGGGCATGGTAAACAGGGGCATACAGCGTGCCCTCAGAAAGACCAGCCTGCGTGAGGTCACTTCCTCTTTTCTCTGCTGATCCTCCAGCACTCCACCTCGTCTCAGCCTTGCTGTCACAAACGGGACCGTCTGCATTTCTGTCCCTGTCCATCTCTCCCTCCATCTTTCTTTTCTGACACAGCTTTCTAGCAGGCTTTATCTGCACCACTGCACTATTGTTGTTTTAACTCTCTCAGGGTCAGTTACGCTTCAGATCGCTGTTATCTAGCAGGGCAATCGACGGTTTCTTATCACTGCCAATGCAGCCAGCAAGTGCTCCAGGCACGGAGAGGTCAAGGTGCCTGGGTGTTTTCTTTGCATTTGTGAACAAAAAAGGAACTACTGTTTATAGCCCACTTTATTGATAAGGGTATTAGGTACTGACACATGCAGGCCTACAACTACTACAAAAATAATTATTGAGTGACACCAACAGTGGGGTTATCATTGGCATTCACGATGCTGTCCACAATAATCTGTCTATACTATATGTACGACAGCCAGTATGATGCAAACCAGGGAAACATTCAATCACACTTCCTCCTCAGTCAGAGGTGGATGCTGGAGCAGGATAGAAGGCACGCCAACAATACAAGCAGCATTTCACATTCAATTTCATCACTTGTGCTAACAGCGAGCTGTGTGTCTATGCAGTGATGCTGCAACGCCTCTGATCTTACCAGCCTGTGTACTCTATCAAACAGATCACACTAGGGCTGGGCAATATGACCACAAATATTACAATATTTTCTTTCATATTGATCAGTGTCAGTACTAATCACAGTATGCATTTAACAGTGCTCCCACTGCTCCATTCTGCTTTTGCCTTTTTGTTGTCTGCTTAGAACTGAAGCCAAAACAAAGCAAGAAACCAGAAGGTTCATTTAAGTTTCAGACAATCATTTATTTATTATAATCAAATCTGTTTTCTTGAACCTGCAGACATCTTCAGAATTGTTTTGTTTTTAGATGTGGTTAAAACTACCTCATAATCTGGGTCAGAAATCTACAATCCTCTTCATGACTCTATTGTTCCTTGGCCAAAGGTCAATCTGTTTCATCTATCCAATCAAAAATATTAAAAAAAATAGTGTTTGTAAATGTAAATGAAATCTCAGAAATATTACACAATATGGGAACTATTTAAAGGTCAGATTTAGCTCAGATTTTATTCCATTGGAAAATTAATCAACATGTTCGCAACACACTGTTGATCAGTATTTTGCCTCACTTGTATCACTTATCACCAATTTCTGTATTACGTTTTATGTTTTCAACCAGTCGGTACAGTCATTACCATGTGAATGTGTCTGTACTTCAGCTTATTTTATCAATCTGACTGCTTGTCCATCTTTGTTCTTTTAAGTCTGTTTTCAGCCTAAAGCCACGTTCTGTTTTGTGATGAGTTGCCAGTGTTGCCCGTTTGTTCCAAGCTTGTTAGTGTTGCACGCTTGGCTGTTACTATTGCAACTATATGTGTATGTGAATTTACAGTGTGAAAAATAACTCTTTATTGAGTAATATAAGTAAAAACAGCAACTGTATTTATAAAATACAGCATGTTGTAACGTCAGTGATGCATTCAAAAAGTTGGAACAGCAAATGCACTTGTGTTCTGTTCTCAAACTTCCTCTAGGACTAAATCATACAGCAGGATTTAGGTGGATGTGAGGTGGTAAGTATTTACAGCCATATGACTCATAGCAGGATAAAACCTCGAGTATTTACCTGCAGCTTTTGCTGCTTACAACCAGTTTAATGACTTCACAGGAATTGGGACTCTTTTTCTTGGCGTCTCCTAAAATAACAGAATAAGAAGAGGCTCGTGAACTCTTTGGTATAAAAATACACCAACATCACAGACGAAGGTAAGGAGGGCCTTAGCTGGCTTGTTTTGTTCAGAACAACGCTGTCATTTCTAGGTCTTTGTCTTAAACGCAACTTTTGACAAGGTTCCTACCTCGAATAAACAGTCTTGTCGACTCCTGCTATTTTAAGATGTGCTTAACTTAAACGGGCAAAATACCAAGGAGGCCTTGGCTTGCCAACTTTTGAGTAACTGTTTGAGATGGTATTTATTACAGACCATAAATGTAACTGAACTGATCAAATATCAGTGTGACTCAGAGGGGCGCTGTGTTTTGACAGAGTAATTAGTGTGATAAAAATGATCACTATCTTTGTGATTTTCAGAGCCATGATGACTGCTAACGATTTGCTTCACAGAGTACTTAAGTGTCAGTGTATTATTAGCTCTGAACTGGTACCACAGCGTATACTGTATTTATAAGTGTCTAAACGTACAAGGTTACTCCATGTGAAATTGTTTTCAAATTTTAATGTAATTCTTATAACAATATGTAGAAGATACACGACTCCAAAACAAAAGTAACAACTGTGCCAACAATGGCCCAGGGCATCCATGGTCATTTCACTAATTCTGCTGAATCCCCACTCTCATTGATTTTCCTGGCTCGCTAACCCTGTGACCACATACTTACACCTCCCTGTGCTCAACCTTTCCGCTGACCTCCAGAAAAGTTTATGCCTATAGCGAACTACTAAGTTCACACTCAAGTATATTCATTCTAGAGCTGCTAGCCTCTTAGATACTTGCATGCCTGGGGTGGATGCTGTGTTATGCGTATGTACTAAATATGCCCTAACAGTTGTCCAGAGTACTCCTTCAACTCTATGGATAGAGTAATCAATGTCGAAGGAACGCCCACACTTTCCCTCAAAGACAGTATGTTTGCAGCTGAGCAGTAGCTCATTCTCCTGAAAAAGTTATCGTGAGACCAGTTTTCCATTATCATCCAGCTCAGTATAAGGCTGAGCTTAGAGTTGTCTTTTTTTTCTGGGATTACAGGTGGCATGTTTGTCCAAAGAACAACTGTTGCACCTGCCACAGTGGCAGCCCCAGCACCACTGGCCTCCTCAAAACTCACTAAGACACAGTGTCCTTTGTCAAAATCGGCACATTTAAAAGAACAAATTAACCCGCCGGGTGTTAGTGACTGTGGTTTAAATCCATTCATAGCATTCTTTAACAGGGAAAAAGGAAGGAATTTAACACTGAAGACATTTTCAGGATGGATGAGAGAAGGAAAGATTGTTTGTCTTTCTGTCATGAATAAGGGAAGAAAAACTGGTGAGAGATGAAAAGTACCGAGCGGAGTGTTACTTACAACGATGTGTGCCGGTGACGGGGACCTGGCATCTTTAAGTGCTTGTCTACTTTGAAGACCTCCTGGTTGAACATCTAGCAGGGGCCATTTCATCTGTAGGTACTGAATGGCAGAAAGGAAACAGAATGGAAAGAAAGAAACAAAACATGTTAACAATGCAGAAAGCAAAAACCAAAAAGAACAAATTAAAAGTAAGACAAAAAAGGAGACGACATCTCGACGTGTGTATAGGTCTGGAAACTCAAAAACATGAAAAAGCAAATAAAGATCATAAGGCGGATGGTGGATGGGGTGGAGATGGCCTCAAGCATGCAGGAGTGCACGCTGTAGCTGCACAAAGCAAATTACACATGTTTTTGAAAACAAAGCACAGAACTGTTCTTTTAGTAACAAACAATGAAAAAAAAAATTCTTGTGCTTTATTAAAGTAGCTAACAAGTAACAGTGGATTTAATTAAATAAGTAAATCAGAGGGCAGAGGTTAAGGGTCGTATTGTATACAGCTTATGGCTTTAAGATGACCTAATGTCATAAATGTGACTGTTGTCAGAGTTTTACTGGAACCTATAAAGAGGTTAAAGCGTGGCGTCTCACCACACTCCTCCGAGGCTAAACCTCCTGACTACTCCCATTAATGATTTACTTGGCCTCTATCAGAAGTCTCTCTCATTCTTGCTCCTTCTCTCTCTCTCTCTCTCTCTCTCTCTCTCTCAGTCACACACACACACACACACAAGCACAGAAAAACAGATAAGCAGAAACAAGGGTCATGAGAAACATCTGTCTGCGTTATAAACTGGGTGGAGTCTTTTTAATTTGATGACATGTGCTGTGTTGACTGTTCTGCCTAAAATAATCTACCCTGCATTTGTACCTTGTACTGTGCAGCTGAAAATCTCATATTATCTTCATATTAGCTTCTTATACTCATAATAAAACATGACAAATAATCACAATCAGCATTAAAATCCTTTACACCCATTCATATGAAAATGTAAACTACAATTCTTTGTAAATTTGTCAGCCATTCACTGTCTCACTGTCTTATGTTGACCTTGCTACATATAGTAAGAGTGACCAAATATGTTGTCCAAACTCTGCTTATCAATGTCATGGCCACTTAGAAAGGGGTCACAGTGACTGATTCAGCTCTCCAGGCTTTTGGTATGGGTATGGTGCTTATAGTAGTGGTGAAAGGGCTAAAATTGTTAAGACAATTTACTGCTGTGAAACTCAATATCAGGGGAAACAGTTATAAACTATAAAACCAATGTTCTTTGAAAAGACACACTGCAATTCCATTACTTTGAAATACCAACCTCAGTGGCTTCCCTTGATTTGTATATAATGAAATTTGCAAAAGCAATGACAGACCAATATAGAATTTTTAAAAAAGTATTTTAAAAGATTCCCACATACAACACACGCTTAAACAAAACAATAAAAACAAAAGAGCAGGTTTAAGACAATCAGGAACGCTGACTCATTAATGACATGTACAGTAACATGCCTAGTTTATAACCTTGGTACCACCCAAAGATAGTGTCACTACAATGAGCAACAAGTAAACTGCGTTGATATAAGCTGCTCTACTACACCCCAGGTGCCCTCCTAAAAGTTCTGACAGGTAATCTTGCACTTGGACCCGGGGCAACATTTAGAGATCTTCGATATAATCAAGAAAACACTTTAAAACAGAAAACAAACAGAATTATTATTTCAGGAATAACTAAAATCACGATCATTCTTTACAATAATGACACAAGACCTACGATGTTCATGCAGCTCTGTAACATTTCATAATAATCAGGCCATGTATTAGCCAAGAGCCCTGCGTCACATTTGGCACTTGGTGATGAAATGGTGTAAATTATACATTATCACTACTTCTTCAGAAATCTAACACAGTGTATGAAGTGCAAAGGGAACTAAGCTTAAGCTCACTTGTAGCAGTCTGGCTGTTTTATGGTCATTCAGGTACATTCAGCATGCCAGTAAAGGTGGCCACTAGTTTGTATGCATGTCTGAATGTGTGTATATGTGTCAGTGCTGTGTGTCACGACCCTTCTTGAGACTGTGTCTAAATCAGTGGTTAGTTAGCGAAGAGTTCACTGCGGGGTGCCTGCCAGTGGTAGACGATGGAGGGAGTTATTGACTCTGTGTCCTCAGTTACAGCCCCTGCAGCCTGGTCTTTCTCCCCCACTATAACTCATTTATGACCCCAAGATGGTTACTTACTGCTAAAGAAACTGCTTGTGCTTGTTTGTATGGAGTGTGGAAAAGGGAAATGTTGTTAAAACTCCAGGGTTGAGGTATTGTGGGTTTTTATGGATCCCCCACGCTGGGTATTAATTGCCTTGAACAGACAGAGGAGGGGGAGAAGCGGGTGGCATTGTAACACTAATAGGAAGAGTGACGGAGCTGCTGTCATCTATAAGGTAATTCAAGATGCTATCCATTGGTGCCAGTGAGGCTGGAAGATAGCAGTGGTAGAGAGAAGGGGGGTAAACTGTGATTCCAGTCATGGGAATGTCCTTCCCATGACTGGATCGCAGGATCACAGCTGCAACAGCAGAGAGGTCGAGCAGGAGGACATTCTGAGGAGGCGGGTAACGAGCATGAAGGTGACACCCGTGACTGTGGCAACGTGGTAGAGAGACAGTGAAAGACTACAGCGAGAGGGAGGGTGCCGGAGCGCATGCCCTGACAAGTGGCTCTACTTCAGCCTTCCATTGCAAATGTTCTCACACACTAATCTCTCCTGCAGGTTTTACAAGCATGCCAAGGAAAATGGAGCCCTGGCAAGTACTGGGCTTTCCAGCCACCCCCTTCTTGGCCTCCTTTTTCTTTCTCCACCCGCCCGTCTGCCATGCTAACGGACGCACCGCCTGGGCTTGAGTAGGCCATGACCTCTGACCATTCTCTGCTGCTCCAAGCCCCTCCCTGTTCCCCATTCTGTGACCTGAAAACTCTCCTGCTATGAGGGGGCCCCCCGGGTAACTCAAGAGCCATTCCAATGTGACAAATTGCTCCCGAGTTCCAGGATAACTCTCTCTTCCCTTCCATCTCTGTTTCTGCCCCCCTCCTACACAGACAAACACTAACCAGCCCCTTTGACAGACCCCCACCCTGTAAGAGCCACCCAGTGGTTGCACTCCAACTCCTGCTTGTGCAGCAGATAGTTTCTCCTTCTCCTCTCTCCCTTTCAGCCTTCCCACCCCACCTCCCCCTGTTCTCTTCCCCTACCCTGCACCCCTGCTTGCCTTGCCAGCCCCACAATGGGAGCTGAATGACTCAATTGTCTCTGATGAAGTGAAAGACAAGGGAGTCCTCTAAAGCCTTACAGCGGATGAACTCACTCTCACTGTCCCTATTTTCTTGTCCTCTGATGTTTTCCCAAGTACAAGAATGGGGTTAGTGGTGTGGGGTAGCAGCTGCATTGACAAATATATTTAATAACAGTCAGAAAAAGTGGTTATAGGAGACCAAGATCAACACCAATCATGTCCTTACACTTAAAAAACTAAAACCAACAGTTTAACATTTTTGCTGTCCTGATTAATTCTCCGTCAATCAATCAATTTGCTACTTTCCTCAGCGATTTTATTACAGTACTGCATCTGAGTGGGTCCTCAGATGCAGTATGCAAGCTCACCTATATTTGAGTGACTCCTGCAGCACCGGTCTATGATATGTTATGAGCCATTGAGTGTTAACCTAGATCGACACTCAGCATCAGTGCAATCAGTGTGTTAACATGTTCTACAGTAACCACATGCACTCTTGTAAAAAGCCGACTGGAAACCCAATTATGAGTTCACATGCAGCAGTAATCTATGTTCTTTGGGAGAAATCTACCTGCTAAAATCAAGTTTCTCTATTCCCCCACACCGATTATGGTAACCAGGTTAAGAAATCAGCTTACTCCACAAAGAAATTGAAAACAAGCTAAGGCCACGGTCCCACAGTCACAGCTTGTAGCAGTGGGGTAGCTGGCTGCAGACAAGTGGAGGGACATCATGAGCGCTGACACATCATTCTCACACGTCCACACACCAGCTTCCACTACTGTTGTTACTAATTCAACAAGCTGGCACTGAAGCAATTTGGCCTAAAACACTGCTTTTCTGGCACCAGCGATAGTCTCTGATCTTCCCCAAAAAAAACCTTTTGCCACATCCTATCAAACATTAACCAAACGTCAATATGTGCTACTGACAAATAAGTCGATTTTTTAGTGTGAATGAGAGACACAGAAAGTGCAGGATGGTTCTGCCCAGTTCTGTTCAACAACCAACTCGTTTTTCCATCAAGACTCCATCTGATGTGTTTATCACATGCGGCCTGGCGACCGAAAAAGACACCGCATGGCTTGTTCGTTTTGTTTTGGATTAAGAGCAAAGGGCTTCTGACCAATCAAACAAACAGACCTCCTTATGCCAATGTGGCTCCCAAACACTGGCCCACTTTCCAGCAGGGGACCATGGGACAGATGATGAGGACCACTGGGGCTCCATCAAGCATGTGAGCCATGTGAGAAAGGAGGGGAGACAGACACAAAAAGACAGACAGCAGCTTTGGTTTAGAGTCAGCATATGGATGCTGTGTGTTGTTCTAGAGAGTCCAGCACATATTCAGCCCATCTGCGGCCTCCTCATTTCACAGACATGACATAGCACTACATGCACATTATAGTCAGTGTGTACAGATACATGTACATTCACAGTGACCCCCGAACATACTGTACACGCATGCCACATTTGATCATCCTCTGGTCGACAGGCCCAATAGCTCCTCAGGGAGAGTGCACAGAGATGAGATTGACAGCTTGCAGATTACACCAATCACACGACTAATATAAAGAGCTTTATTTAAGTCTGAAATGATCAAGGCTAGTAACAGGAAACCATTCAAAGCTCTGCAAGCAAACTGCACAGAGCTTAAGAGATTAGTGCATCCAGGTTGGCTACAATTTTATCCCTTTAAAAAAATGAGAGCTGAGCATATTGTCTTGATCTGTTGTGGATATTGCCAGTCTTTGTCCTCACTCACAGGTGCAAGAGAAGAAAACACACATTTTTTTAGGAGGGGGACAGCAATTTTCTATAATTGAGGGAGGGAGAAGCTTAATTCAACACAGACCCTTTGAAATCCCCTTAGTAAACAAAAAAAATGTGTATGATACATTGCTGTGTCTGTTTGTGTGTACACATGAATGGATGGGTTGCAAATGGAAGTAGCACAAGAATTTCTTAACAAAACTGGGAGAAAGTTAGCTGACACAAGAGAGCTCATCATGGCTGCTTTGGTTCTACTAATGCACATTTTATGAGTAAATATTAAAGAAAAAAAAGAAACACCCCACCTGCTCTGATAGCCAGAGGCATTTTGCAACCAGGAAAATAAAAGTGGAATGTGGAAAGGCCTGGGGTTTGAGAGCCCTGGGGCGAGAAAGGGGTCCACTGGGCCCATATTTACTCTAAAGCCAGAACCGCTTGGGGGTTCCACTGGCCCTGACAGCGCTGGGGCTGCTGACCTGATACAGAACCTCCCTTCCTCACCTCCCACCCCTACCCCCTTTCCAGCAATCTCTACCATAAACTCCCCTTCCAACTCTTTCTTGTAGAAAAACTCAAACTGGCACTCTAATGTAAATTTTTTTTCCCACATGGGGATTGTGTTTGTTACGACTCAGCCCAATTCAGACTTTACTCGTCCAATAAAATGACGCTGTACAGTGTTGTGAAACTACTTCTTCACAATATCTCAAAAGCTATTGCAAGCTTTGATTTTAAAAAGGGAAAATTGCTTCGATTTTAACTGATGTGTTTTGGGACCCTTTCTTTAAGAACACTTGACTTTTATCTTATCTGCTATGGAAGGTAGTTTCGCCCTCTTGAACACGGATTCAGAAGGTAAGTATGGCTTTGCTCTGACACAGTTTACTTAACAGGTGTGGATAAATGTGCTGTTCAAACATCAGCTGAAAGGAAAGTTGCAAAGGATTGCTCAACATGTAGCTGACACACAATTCCCAACAGCAATCATTGGGAGACAAAATTAGCCTCAGAAATAATAAAATGTTTAGCAAAAATGCTGTTCACTCTTCATAATTAAACTGATGACAGATTATAGCACGGATCACACCTCGACGCATAGGACAATGTTCTCAAAGGAAGTGTGCGGGTGACATGGTTGCAGTCCAAAACACACCAACTTCTCAGCAAGCCTCAGAAAGTAAACAGCGTTCCATTTCTGACTTCTGCACCCCCTCCTCTTTCACACTGTCCCTCTCAATGTGTCATTAAGAGTATCTCTTGCCTATTCTATAAATAGTGGCAGAGAGGGTGAAGGCCAGCAGGAGCTGGCTAGTCTTCCATCAGCTCAGCTAATGAACAGGCACTCTGGCACCTTTGGCATCAGGCTCTGCTGAAGAATGCTTCTCCTTTCAGGTGTTTCTGTTGCTTCACAGAGCTGCACTAGCTGCTCTTCTGTCTGAACGACTCTCCCTCTGTCTTTCTTTTCTTTTATTCAGCCACAAATACAACTTGGACTTCTGGGTGCTTTTATTTGCTTCGATAACCACAAACTCAGAGAGCTAGTCCTTTTAGAGTAGCAGTTAACTTCATGGCATTGCTCAGCAATAATACTTAGTGTTATTAATTTTCATGTTTTGAGTGTGAACTAACATCACCAAGGCTAAAAGACATCTTGATGCAAAGTATGTTCACAAAGCATATGAGTAAATAACATATTACAGTATGTTACCAATAACTGTTTAACTTTTACTTTCACCCAGGTAACAGGCTATGTGGCAATGCCTTGTCAAAGCAAACTGGATTTACTGGTTTTGTCTTGAGGAGGTTTTGCCACTTATAAGTTCTGACAACTAGGAATCTTATCTTATATGAGGCGTGGAATGTCTTCACGGTTAAAACAGCAAATCTAGTTTGGTGCATGTATTTTCCTGTTGTTTTTCTTTTTGGTTTCAGTATGAAATATTGTGTTGTGAAATGACTGAACCCATGTAAATATCTGCTTTTTCTTTTACCTTAATCAGGGTACTTACACTAATGGTGATTTGTGTGAATTCTGATATTCTGCACAATTACATTTGCAAGGTAGTCAGTAGGGAACTGGCAGCTCAGTGGAAGTAGGCTGATATGTATTGACATGGCAAAGATCATGCCCTGGATCTTCCTGGTTGGAGTCTTGTACACACTGACCTACTTAGAGGCTGCACGGAAGTAAACATAGCACGTCTGCAGGACTAGGTGTGTGTGAGCGTCTTCCACAAGGCCAGGTCAAGATGTGAGAGGAGAAGGGGTTGGGCAACTCATATGCTCACTATGTACTTACCTTTGTTTGCAGGAAGCAGGGGTAGGGGTGTAGAGTTAAAAAGGTGAGCTGAGCTCTGCTGAGGGAGAAAAGTAACCCAATTGCAGTGCCCACATTCTGCTAGAGAATGCTGTACTTGGTATTGTGCTGGAGGAAAGCTGAGAACGGCCCTTGATGTTGGGTGTCTGGTTTTGTTCTGCGAGAGTTCACTATGAATTAGTTAAACGGTAGACTGGATATAAGGAAGCAATGTAACATGCCTCAGAGGAAGACAATGTGTACACTCTCAAGCTTCACAAAGACTTCCAGTGTTCTGAAAACACTGCACACTATCACACAATTCCACGTACGCATATTCATCAATCAGAAAGCACTGTGTCAAAGGCAACACACACACACACACACACACACTCACTCACACACAGACAATTAATCTTTACACAAACGCATCATATGAACTCAACAAACACTCTTTCTCACTTGCACATACAGCTTAAAGCAGTTCAATCTCTATAACCATGAGGCCAACTCCCTCGCATGCTTAAACCCCAGGATTTTAAGGGTTTCTTCTCAAACCTCAAATATGTTCTCAAGTTATAAACTTGTAACCCAACCAACTAGGCAAATTCATCAGCTTTAAGCCATGTGTTTTAGGTTCAGTTAGCTTTAGTGTTACTTATAATTGATGCAAAGCACTATATTTGCTATGATATCATGCATGGAGGAAGGGAAAGTAATTCCCACACAAGCAATTACATGCACATTCACACAGTGGGGTACTGCTGCTTTGCCACGGCAGCTTAATGAATAAATAAGTAATAAGAGCTTGGTTATTGGAGCTCATTAAAATGGGAGATTCTTCCGTGACAATAAGACCTGAGGTGGGTCACAGGAGGCGGCTGTGTGGTTCAAGCCAGAGTCCCTCTATAACCTGACCACATGGCTCCAGCACTCACCTCAAAATCAACTCTGTCAATGATGCCCCCCCCAATCGTACCCTCTGCATCCCCACCATGCACCTTCGTGCATACACACACACAGCTCTAAGAACAGGCTCAAAAAGACCCACACACACACACCTCTCTCATGCTTAATTACCACTTAGCTCAATCACGTGGTGATCAGTCCATAAGAGCCTCCCTCACCCTCCTCCCCCGCAACACAAACAGCAGCACAGACATGCCAATTATTGATTAATCTTTTATATACAGTTTTACTAAGTCTCCATCTCATTTCCTACCACTGAGCAGGTGATTACTCCAATAGGACAACTGATATAGACAGAACACAGCTTTGGAATCTAAATACTACATGCAAATACCGAGCAGGAATAAATTAGCTTAATGTAGCATGATTGTCGGGTTGAAATGGAGTGGCCTGAGCCATTTGGAGAAGACAGATAACTTTTTTTTGCTCCTCCTGCCTTGCATCTCCAGCTAGCTCTGAATAAAACCCCAAGACAAAAATCCCACGCCGCGATAACATGTCAATAATGAGCTGAGGCCATCTATTGATCAGCCTAATTTTGCATCTATTAGCTAGGGAATGGCTTGCTCCGGGGGCGAGGGAAGCCAGGCGCTAACACGCACCGACAGGCTGGATGGAGATCATTACAACTGATGTTCACACACACACGCTGTGATTGACATGGAGATAAGGCAGGAGAGAGCCTGGGCTCGCACGCCTCCCCGCACACTAAGCTAATGATACACCAAACGTGTGCTTTGTGTGTGTACAGCAATGTGTGCGTGTGTGTGTGTGTGTGAAGGAGCATGATAGAGACAGCGTCTATCTAGAAAGAGCTGGAGCAGGAAAAAAAGAGAAAAAGAGGAGAAGAAAAGCAGGCCACATGGCTTTGCTAATTGGCACAGTCAGACAGAAAAGCTCATAAAAGACAAAAAAGCATTTATTGGAGCACCTCAGCTTTCCAGATCGCCTCATCAAGTCTGTGTCATTTAAATACAGTTGACTACACCACAGAAAAACCTGAAAATGACCTGGAATTCATAGTGCAGCTTCATCTGATACCGATACTCCCTTTCCTTGCGCAAGACGCTGCTGAGGCATTAATTAGGAAAATCATTTGTTTTCTTGTGAACGAAAGGTTGCAAGCTTTATGTGCCTCACGTCAACATGGCAGCCAAAGCAGCTTAAATAAAATAAAAGCTGATGGTCTTTCTGCTCCTGAGCAATTCTCTTTTTCTCACACTCTGATAAAGTGAGAATAAGGATAGATCTATACCAAGAGGGAGTGAAGAAAACTTTATGGTGTGATGCCTCTTTCCCCAGCTAACCTATCCACAATCGCTCTGGCAACAGGCCTGGCTTGGCATTGATGCAACCACCTGCAATATACATAGGATGCTGCTGTTATCCACATGGAGAGTGGAAGAAACAGTGGGGAAAATGAAGGGCTGGGCACTGGAAATGCACCTTTTACCAAACCGCCAAACAGAACAGAATCTTTATGTACACATCTGTATATCCGAGTTTTTACAGGAAGGAGGTCTTGTTTTATGGCAGATAGGTTCAATGGAAGTGAGGTCAGATGCTCAAAAAAAAAAATCCTTGGCTACAAACTGTGTGTTTTTGTCAGCTGAGGGATGCAGCGAAGGGATCGAGGGAGCAGTGGGAGGAGGGAGGAGGTGAGGGGGGGAGAGAGGAGGAGAGAGGAAAAAAAGCCCTCAGCCAAGCCATCAAGTTGAACATTGAACTTCACAGTAGTAGCTGCCTTTCTATGCCTCTCCTTTTGATGTTACCTCCAAAGCAAAGGATCAAAGACTTGGAGTGTGGCGTGGGGAAGTCCCAAGCTCTTAGCCTGCCAGCCTGTGATATATGCAAAAGTCTACGCCAAAAGAGAGAGAGAGAGAGAGAGTGGGGCAAAGAGAGAGAGAGAGGGATGGTGCTCAGGAGCAAAAAAGGGAGGAAGCTTGTATGGAATGTAGCTAAATAGTATGTTTTGTGTCTAATGAATGATAAGAGGATGACACAATCAGCCAGTTAGTTACAGAATGACGTAGGGATAAAGTGCACACACAGGATTTTTGGAGAACAGGCTTTTGAGAGGGCTGAGCATGCATTCAGGCGAGGGGGTGTGATGGGGTGGAGTTTGTGGGGGGCTGGCAGTGTTTGTTGCCCTCACAACTACCCCCTCATTCCCCCTTCCTTCTCCAGCCTCATCCAGCAACGCAGGACAGCGCCATACCC
>OMLM01000855.1:0-17122 GCA_900302695.1 Helostoma temminkii | reverse complement strand
GGGGGGGGGGGGGGGTTGAGAGTAAGCGGGGGACAGAGAAGAGAGAGAGCGAGAGAGGAGTGAGAGCTCACTCTCACTCTCTACAGTATGTGATCACTGATCTGCTGCATTACTCTACAATGTAATTTCTCTGTAGTCCTCCACTCCCTCCCTCTCTCTTTCGCTCTGTCTGTATGTAAGCAGTAATCTCCAGTCGCTTTTGCTGCCTCACAGCTTTCTGCCCTGCCACAGCGCATCTCCCTCTTCCCTCAGCTCTACTTTCTCCCCAGTGAGAATGACATCCCCAAATTTGATGACCCAGCGAAGCTCTCATTCTGGCTGGTGGCTTCCGAGGGAGACCCCACATGAGCAGGCTTACTGGACAAGGGAGTGCATCTAAGGATCTTCGTAGAAAACCTGTCAGCTGTAGCAGTCTTTAAGTAAGTGCTTTACTGTTTTACTTAGTCCATCAGAGATAAGGAAGGGCTTGAGGACTGTGACTTGTTTGGGGAGCCATGAAAACAAGATCTTTGCTTCACGCTGAAGTGCTGCAATGCATTGTTATTTTACTAATGTCAGCACACTGCAACTATCGCCTGATTGATTGACTGACATTACAGCTGAAGATCTATGGGGTAATGAAAAACAGTGGTAGCACCAAGCTTATGCAGCAGCTGTATCGTCTCTGTTAGGAGTGAGCTCTGTTCTTAGTCACGACACTGAAATGCTGTGTCTTTTGTCTGCACATCTCTCTTAACCGCTCTGCTTACTGTAACATACATTCATACAGATGCTATCACTCCGTGGGATAGAGTTCTGACTCCCCACTGTTTGTATATGGCCATAGGGAGACCACTGCATGCTTTTTCAGAATTCAGGTTAATCTATATCAATACTGGAGAAGTTTTGAGACAAAGTTTATCTGCTGTTATTTTCCAAATGATCTCAACTCACTTTAAGCTTCTAGCTGGGAAGGTGCTGGAGTAATTGAGGCTAAAAGAAAGCTGGAATTATAAAGTCAGTAGGAAAAAGTATGACATGATGAAGACTGTGGTTGGCAGAATGTATCTCTATGGTAACAGTGGGTTTTGCCAAGGGTAGAGGAGAGGTGAAGGAAGCTTGCTGTTTCTTTCTGGCGTCTATTCAGTTGGATCACAAATGACGGTGCTGACAAGACTTTTGAGGGAGAACAAAACAGAATATTAATGAAGAGACTGTTGGAGAGGTATATATTTTAAGATTGATATAAATCGATACATACAGGGACTAATTATACTCAATACTACTGCACATATACTCTATGTGAAATGACCACATAATGTAAGACATGCTTAAAAAGTTCTTTGTATGATATATTCCTTAAAAAAAGGCTAAACGTCTGCCACAAAGACTGAGCAGAGATATATGTTTTAATGCAGTTACCTGTTTGTGGAGACAAACCAAACTGATGCTAGATGGCACAGAAAGAATGAGAGACATCTGTGCATAGTTAAAAAGGAACCAACTCTCTGCAGAGAAAATCTATCAGTGCTAATGTTATGATGAGAGGGAGTGCTGTACCGCTTCATATCCTCAAGTGTCATTTTCCCAAAAGCCTCCTTTAGAAGCCCACACTGATCCTCTTTGTCATTTGGATTTGTGATATAATGATGGACTACATTTTTGGAGTGCTTTCCCAAGTGCTCAGCATACTTTTATATTCAACTCGACCGCCTCAGTGCATTCAGGTGCAAATCTGTAGCATTGGCTATATATGCAATTATTTTAGCATGACAACTGTCAGCTTTAGACCTTTCTTATATCTTTCTTATTTGTTTCAAGGAGGATTTTTACTTTAACAGCCCATATAACATCATGCATGTCTTTGTGTTGGTGGTGCATTAGCCTTCTGACAGCAAGGATAAGCAGCTTGCAGTGCCTACAGCTGGTAGCTATACCTGTGTGGAAACTGAGCAGTCTGAAATTAGTTTTGAAAAACTATGAAAACGCATACAAATGCATTCATATAATTTGAATGCATATGACATGCATGGATTGTGTTAACCAACTAAAAGCACAAGTCTTATAGCACACCCACAAACATCAAAGACAGATACTGTGGATGCATTTACTGTTCTGGTCAAGGTACTCCTCCCTAACCATCAAAGTCTTATCAGGAATATTTCTCTTTCTGGGATGAGCAAAGTAATGGATATTACTATTTTGTCATTGTCATGGCAACAAGAATAAAATGTCTCTATAGTGCATGTGGAGAAGTTGGGATGAAAGATCAAACTATAGAGGAGTAGATGGGAGGTGTACTACAAGCTTTTTTTTAGAGAAGAATCTGTGCCACTACACTATTGCAACAGGTCTGTGATTCACCGCTGCCTACAGACCATACAGTAGCACTGGCCCCTGGTCACCCTGCAGACTGAATGTAGAGCAACACCATGACTGGGATGCAACCTCTTTCTATTCTCCTCCTCTTCAACAACTCTGACTCATATTTCGATGCACATTATTCAACCCACAAAGAAGAGCTCCTTGATAGAGTTGGAAGACAATGTTCCTCTGTGAATTTTACAGTTATATTGTTAATGAGCTCCTGTAAGTAAGCAGCATTTGTGGAGCATTCCTGATTGAATATATGTGCTGTACATATATTAGTGGCACAAGGGAAACAAGGGAAATTTGTTTTGGTTTTTTTCTCGACCGTAACATTAATTTTGAAATGCAATCATAGATACCTATTTCAGTGGTCAAACTGATGTTCTTTACTCTTTTCTTGTACTTTTAGAAGTATAGCTCATAGTAATTGCTTTCAAGGAGCTTATTATTGCAGAGGAGGAGCCCAGCTACACAGTCTGTTAGCTCAGCTCATTATGGGCAGTCAGCTAGCGCTTGAGTCTGGGAGGAAGACAGCCAGATCCAAGTCCCATCTGGTGCCTCAAGATAGGATGCCACCCTGTAACCACCAACTTTACCACTGGCTGGCTGTTGACGAAGTTCTCTGCATTGTTAAGAAGTATACAACACTAAATGATGTAGTGTTGTTACTGCTTCAGCACATATAGTTGTATGAGATTCATTAGTGCATTTCAAGCTGTGAGAGCTGTCAGAAGACATGAAGCAGGGACAGCTAAGGCTATGTGTCTCTCAGTCAAAAACTTTAACATGGGTGAAAAACCTTTCTAATCGCTTGGCACTTGCTGTCAATAAATAGAAATAGGAATTTTTCTACTTCTTATCTAAACCAGACAACAATATGTGCCACTTATATAATGCGCTTACAGGATAAAAATCAGAAAGTGCAAGAGAAAACTCACTTATCGAGGTACAGCTTGAGCACATGCTGTGGTAGTGAACAGCCCACCCCCAGAATGACCCCTTGATGCATAATGATTACATCAGTCACATTTATGAGTGAATATTAGACAGAACCAGAGGCTTGTCTAGAGACTCATAATATCTGTTGTTTACCTGAAATGTGTAGTTTTGTTTTTTAACACCAATGCTACTGTATTTGATCGTCCAGGTAGCAAAATGATGGCTAGTCTAAGCACACTGGTAGCCTAATGATTATACTGCATGACTGCAACATGCCTGGTTTAAGTCCAATTGTAGATTTTTGTTCCATGTCACACCCTTTCTATGTCCCCATGCTTCCTCTCTACTTCAATTTCAAATAAAGGCTAAAAGTGGCAAAAAATAATAAAAATATGTATGATAGTTAGTTAGTAAACACAAAGAACAGAGGCAAGAACTGAAACAGACAATATAGTAATGCACTGTAGTCCAGATGCTAATTTAGCTTGCGTTAAGCATGTTACCATTGGGAGGTGTGGGAGGCGACCCTCTGCTTTTAATAGATATTCTCCCTCCGTCACTCATTGTTCTGACTGCCTCTTGATCACGAAAGTTGCCAAATATATCCAGTGGTGGTAAAAAGAGGCTGTTGTGTGAACACAAGCAGTCTATTTATAGTTTGTTGGGCTAGAAACAGAGCGCATGCATGTGATATATTCAGCACCTAAACTTAATCTGCGAGTCATTTGTGTGAACACGTTACTGTATAAATGGAATAAGTGCTAATGTTTAAAGCTGTGGAATGACAGTGCTATGTGAATTTCTCAAGACTTCAGTGCCTGATTGCTAATTGCTGTTCCTGGTATTAGAGCAATGTATTTAACTAGGCTACATCTGCTTGATTAGCAGTTTATAATGAACCTGATGTACTGAATTTTGATTGCAATAATCACAATGTTGATGATATGTGTTGTTTACTTGTATACTAGGTAAACATTTAGAAAAAAGGAAAATTATTCCCACTACCAGGCTGAATTACATATGAATTACGTATGAATATATAAAGCGTTTTACATAAGATCGTTGAGTAAGCCCTTCAGTTTTCAAGAGAGGTTGTGCAGTAAGACTATTCATATCATGTTTTTTATCCCCTTTTCCTGTCTTCCATCCTCTCTTCATGCTCTTCTCTCCTACAGATAAACGACTACATCCATCAACTTGCAAGATAGGAGAGTTTCCTTGGAAAGAGCATCATTAATTTAAAAACACAAAACAGCCAGAATTGCCGGACACATGTCACAGGTATTGCTGTTCACATGGTAAGAGTTTGATTCCAGAGCAAACTAAACGATCAATCAGTTTGTCACTGTGTGTGTGTGTGTGTGTGTGTGTTTCTTTTGTTGGTATCCCACATCATTCTGATTATTTCTGAAGATGAAGCCGTCCTGTACTTAACCTTATTTAAAAGGTACAGTGATGGTGGTTGGACAGAAATTACGGCTTACTAATGAAGCTGTCTAACAGTAACCAGTTGAACTTCCTGCTTTGGCTTCAGCCTGGTTTTAACTTAACCTAAGCAGATTCTGTACCGATATTTTGCTAGGTCATGCGGAGCACTATCTGGTCTTTGCATTGGTGAGAACTGAGTTCAGGAATCCTTTAAAAGTCCACTAGGGCAAAGAGTGGTAACTTTATTTTTGTTTCAAGTACTGATGAGCTAATGGTTGGACTGTTGAGTGGGCTGTGGCATTCAGATGTGCTACTTAACCCAGTGGGGCCAATTACGGTAGCTAAGTCTATGTGGCTCAAGCTGCCAAGCATTTTCTCTCTGCTTCAGTTAAGGTACAAAACAACTTAGCATATTAGATCAGGTAGGTTAGGGTTAGAGAATGACCCCTATAAACGATTACCTGCCCGATTGAATGCAGCACATTTGTTTTACAAGTGAAATAACCTTAAAAAGCTGCCATGAAATATTCCATAATAAAAAACAACAAAGGTACTGTGATGCTTAAAAAAATAAGCTGTAACATGATCTTTCCCAAGCAATATGACAAGGTACAAATTAGGAAAATGAATAAAACAAAACACAAACATAATTAACATTATTTGTGAAAACACAACACACATTTTTGTGCTGATGTGGAGAGTATACATCTATCCTCCCACAATTGTTATCAAATTATGTTGTTTTTCTGCCTCCGTAAACATTTATTTTCTTTTATACAAATTTACAGCAATATATAATGTTTTTTTATCACACCAGTAATTAATATATCTATATATAAATATATGTATTCATTCTTGTACAGTCATATAAATGTCTGTTTTGCCAAGAAAGCTGGAACAATTTTTACATTACATTACATTTGATGTCAAATTTAGGATGTGGTTCAGTGGTGTATTTTCCACTCCAAGGTGGAGTGGAGTGATGTACTGTGTTTGAAATCTGTTCACTGACGTGCATATGATGGAAGGCTCAATTAGAGAACGAGAGACTGAACTTCTTTACCACCTCTATCCCACCACAAACCATAAATTGAGTTCTAACAAGCTTTCCTGACTTTTTTTTTGTAAGATTTCTGGGTAACAAAGTCTGTATGATTCAAGATGCAATCGTGTGTGTGTGAATGCTGCAAGGTAGGATGACTGCACAGTGTTGACCCATTGATTTCACTGGCTGCAGCTCCAAGCTGTGGCTCTGTGTTGTTGTGAGCATGTGTCTGCATTCTGACTGTGTGTTAGTGCTGCTATACACTAAGTGCTGTGACTGTGCTGCCAGACCTGCTGTTTCTCTGATTTCCAGTGTTCTTCGGGCCCTGTAATTCTGTAATGGTGCATCTAATTGTGTCATCAATCGCTACCAATCACATGTGCCAGCGAACGAGACACAGAGTCTGTTTTAGACTGATTTACATGTCCTTTACCCTGCAAAACCCTTACCATTTGTTCTTTGGCCTAACTCTAGCCAAAATCTAGTGTATGTTGCTATTTTACACAGTAGGAAAACATCCTTAACACAGGAACACTGCAATATAATCCACCACGCACCAGGTATTCATTAAATCATGCAAAACTATAGTGAGAAAAGTTTTGGTCACTTTTGTGCTCTTGTTTCCAGGTAGAGCAGGAGATCTCACTTGTCCAGAGGAAGATGTCTGACCTTGAGTCAGTTCTGCAGCAGAAGGATATAGAGCTGAAGGCTTCAGAGACCCAGAGGACCATCCTGGAACAGGATTTGGCAACGTACATCACAGAATGCAGTGTGAGTAGCCATGTAATTACTTTACTACACCGTTTGTGTATATGTTTTTGTTAGTACACTAGAGTATTTAAATTTGACTACTACAGGACCATTGGGTCATCATGGCTGCATTTGAGATTTACTTAAACACCAGGTAAATAGCACAGCCTCAAAACAGACCATGAACTGGAGTCCATAAGAACAACTGCTCTATTAGTTGCTCTGTTTATAACTGGGTGAATCCAACAAACCCTCGACTGACCGTACATATATCTTGATTGCAGAGTCTAAAACGCAGCTTAGAGCAGGCTCGTATGGAAGTGTCACAGGAGGACGATAAAGCACTGCAGCTCCTCCATGACATCCGAGAGCAGAGCAACAAGCTCCAAGAGATCAAAGAGCAGGTGGGGTCATCTTTGGTGGCTTGTGGTGGCATGTGATACATACTGTTTACTCCTACTGTTGCTACAGCTCGTAATATACCCGTTTTGGGGTTTAAAATAGGTCCCTGGCATCTCTAGAATGTAAGTGTACATTTTTAGGCTCAAAAATTGTGCAGATGCTTGTTTCTGTCCTGGCTGAAATTCAGCATTCAGAGCCTGTGTCTGGAACAACTGGTTTGCGGTCCTCCATCCCCTCCTGCCTGGTGAGGTGTACCTCTGATACAGGGACGTGTGGTTATGGTGAAGTCATAAAGGCAGGGATTCCATACACCAAAAACACACATATGGATGTAGTATCAGACTCAATCTTGTCATTTAGCAGTCAACACACACAAACCTAAAGCCATGGCTTGAAGTTAATCCAGAAGCCACAAACTATTCTGATTACTCCATTGTGCACACACACACTTACACGCTGATTCAGCCTGACTTGCAGATGTGTGGACCGAACAGGGCAGACACCGAGCGGTCAGCAGAGGTGGTGAACAGTCATTGGCCAGAGGCAACCAAGATTACCCAGAGGCGGGAAAGCCAGACTGGACTTTTCTGGGGCTGGATTATTCCAAACAGGAAAATTTTAAAATGCAAGGAGTCCACTGCAAACTTACTTGTTGTATGTTCAGATACAGTACTTGAAGTGGCATGTAGCTCAGTTGATAGAGCAGTTGTCTGCCAACTCCAGAGTTAGTGGTTTGATTCCCTGTTCCTCCTGGCTACATGCTTAGGTGTCCTTGGGCAAGACACCAAAACCTGTAGCTGTGCCTCACTTGGAAGTTGCTTTGGACAGAAGTGTCTGCCAAATGACTAAATGGAGATACACCCAATCATTGTACACAGTTTAGTGGAGTTTTTTGTAATGGCTGGCTGATGGACCAGGTCAAGTCACATGACACAAGTATGTCGGGTGCAAGTGTTAATTAGACAGGCACATCACATTTAACACCTACTCTATGTGCAGGAATGCCTCATGCTACAGTATCCTTTAAAGAAATGTATTGTTGTTGTTGTTGTGTATTGTTGCCTTATTTGTAATCCTAGAACCTTTTTTATAAAATGAATATACAATATAGTATAATAGAAAGTATATTGCATCTAGTGTTTCATTGAAAAGGATTGTTTACAATATATGAATCAATTAACTTTGTTTGCAAGGAAAAGTGATGCACTAAGCTGCTTATTGCCTCAAGTATCAACTGGGTCACACACTGTAAAACTCCTTAGAACTATAACTATTATTAAAGTAAAAAAAAGAGTGGAGCTTTAAACATATATAAATATATGTAGCCCTTAATTACTGAAATCTAATATGATGGGTATGTGGCACATACTGTATGAGAGTTTGAGTGTTTGTGCATGTGTTTGCATATTTCTGCATGTGTGGCATCAACAGATGAAAGTGTTGCCAGCTGTGAAAATTAAGCTGTTAGAAGACTGATAGTTTAGGACAACATGCAGAAAGCACGAAAAAATGTGCCACTTTTTCTTTAAAAGGTAATAGAAAAGCAACCTGTTTTTCTCAGCCTACGTTAGTGCTGGTTACCAAGCACTGAATACATTGTGCAATTGTTGCTATGGTGATGAGAGCCATATACCTACGAGTGAAGAGAGCACTGATGCAGTGGGCAGGCTGTCGTGATGAGGTGCTGGGGCCTTAGCTCATAGTGTCTGAGAAGCAAAATTTTTGACCATCACTTGATACACCTCCTAAAAACAAATTATACATGTCGGGGGATTGCACCTTGTTCTTTATATCAGAAACAAGGTGCAGATGTTTTGAAAACCTAATAGTAATTTGATACTAGCACTGTGCATACACCTAAATGTAGAAAATACATCTATTTAATTCTAGCTCAGAATAATGTCTTGGTCCAGGTAGCTGCCCCATAATGGCCTCTCTTTAGAGGTCCCTAGGGCATAATTTACTCAATCCAGACCCGGGATGTACCTAAAGGTTTACATCTTCCACCTATCCCGTTAGTACTTGTTTTGAATGGTTAAAGGTCTGATGTCTTGGTTTCATCTCACTGCCTCCATGATCTTTCTGCAAGAAGTCTGTCTCTAGGTCTACATGTGTTTTTTATCTTAGTGCAATGAATCATACAAATGGGGCTGATTGTGCACACTTAGTTGCATGACAAATGCAGAAAACAGCTTGACAGAGAAGGTCAAGTCCTGCCTACAGCTGACCAACTACTGCATGAAGTGAGCACGATTGCCAAATTATGTGTGGATGATTACAGAAGTTGACCCCCTTTTCAGATGCCCTATCTGCCTTCCCCCTCATGTGAATCAATTTCAGGCCCTTGAGGATACCTCAGGAGGAGCAAGTTCGTCAAACATTTTTACCTACGATTATTAGCATTCATTTTAGCATTTTACTATGTATAGCTGAGCTTTATAATATGAATTTGCATTCACCACAACACTATTATTTTCACAGAGCAGGCAGGACTATGCAGTTATTATATTGCTAGTATGATACTTGTGGTGTGCATTGCTGTCAAAATTACTGTTGGATCTCCCATCACAGTATGTGACTCCTCTCCGAGATCAATTAGCAGTCTTTAGGAACAAGTCAAAATTCATCATACAACTCAGTGCGGTATTCATAATACGCTTCCATAAGCATTGTCAGGAGGTGAGGTTCATTAGAGACTTAATAAATAGCAAAACCTTCCGCAAAACTTTCTGTGGATAAATTATGATTAAAACAAAAAGTATAGTCTGAATCTGTAAATTTCTGAACATAGTTTGCGGATGATGCATGTTATCTTGGTCTTTATTCCCATCTGTGCCTCTCAGCAGGGTATTTACACCAGCTAAATCCAGCACTTCATCTTAAAAAGCATCTGTCTCCCACGCTCTGTCATGACTGCAGTGTTTATCATTTTCATGCAGAAGCCATGCAATGTTGGATCAACAAACAGTAGAGACTGAGGATAGATTCACTTTCAGACAAAAGCAATCGGTGCCAAAGCCACTAAAACCTGCAAACATATGCAAAGAAACAATTTCAGTAAAGATGGAGAAAAGAACCACAGAAAATCACATTGTTTATGTTTTGGTTCTGTTAGTTGTCAACACATGCATGTTTTGGGTACTATATGTATGTGTGTATGAGCAAGTGCATTGGAAAATCTTAAATTGGTAATATTACACAGACAAAACAGATGAAGATTCGTACCTTGTTGTATATTCTTGTAAATGGTTCTATTGCCATTCAGTCTTTCTCACTAAAACACATTTCGTGACGAAATAAATTAGTTGAGTGCCTTACTTTCCTCAGTATTGCCAGTTGAAATGACAGCTGGCAGATTTTGTCATCTGTAGCTTTCTAGCTAATTAAGCTAATGTTAGTTACGTGAATGCATAGAAAATAGCGTTTCTGGACGACATGCTAATGTTTCCAACTGACTAATATTAAAACACAAACCCTGTAAAAGAGATGGCTGCATAATTTTCCATGCAGAAAGTCAGCATCTTCACCAGTCAATTTTACTTTCATCGTAACCCTGGTTGGCAGCCCTTTCTTTTTAGGTTTTGGCTAAATGAAAACATACAACCCCCCACAGTAATGCTTTAAATGCTTAATATTGCTCTCCAGATCTCCATTCACACTGCTCTGGCATGTGGGAAAAGCCTGCCAAAGCCTGATAGGCTGTGCCTGCTTATGGTTGCAAAGCTATGACTGCACAATTGTTATTTGGGTGCGGCATTTAGCAAATGGGTAATTAGGGGAATAAATAACCTTCTGAATTAATTTGTAGTACATGAGCATGAAAATGAAAATGGATCTAGCACAAATAGATACATACATGCCATAATATAGCAATTCATTACGTGCCAAATAAAGTTAAATAAGTCTGCCATGTGATATTTTGAACAGAAATGAAGAGAAAGCAAAAAGAATTCAACATTTACAGTATATGGGAAGGTACAAACTTACAAGTTTCAACCTTTAACAATTTCAACTTCAATTCAATTGGGCAGAAGAAATGATTCACATAAAGTTACTGTCTTGTGAACATCTGTTCACAAGACAATTGTGCATATTGCATGTAGTAGTTTTTTTTGTTTGTTTGTTCTTATTCTGTGTGCTTTATGCAATTGGCAGCATGATTTTTAGTGGATAACCTATGAGCAGAGTGTGCCAGTTTGTCACACTTAAATTTGAAACTGATCAGTCTTGGGAGTTTTTTTAATTTTCAAGGTTAGAAATGGAAATGCTTCTTATGAAACTCGTTTCATCTAAAAAATTGTATTTGTATTAGTACTGTTTTAGGGCTGATAATACTGTGGAGATTGTATGCAGTCCCAAGATCCTGAATAAATAGACACGTCTTTCTTTAAGGCATATAACATATGTAAAGCAGTGGTATAAATCAATACTGTTCAGTGTGACTTTCCTTGGCCTTTAGCAATTTTTTACTCAAGTACATGATGTACATGTACATGTAAAAGCCTTTGCAGGAAGCAGATAGTCAGACTCAAACAGAAAATTCATTTTTTGCTCAGTTCTATGTAATGATGCCTCTGCAAGCCCTAGTTATTAAATGTCTTATTACAAGCTAATTTTCTTTTTCTTGAATTTCCTTAGACTGAATCACCATTTTGCTTGGTAATTAATAGAATTTGAAAATCATATCTAGCTTTTATTGACTTGGGAAGTCATACAAGCCGACAACATGCTCTCTGCACAGCTACATTTTACTGGACACATTCACTTTTTGTCATCCTTACCTGACCCATACAGATCAGTTCCCATACATACAAAGCCAGCACGGTTAAAGAGTGTCCTGACCCAGTGATCCATGTTTATACACAATATACAAACTCTTGTTCCACTTCAACTATTATAGCCTTGTTTTCACCGTGTCTCTTGCTGTCTGTTTCAGTTGTTTTAATCCGTGTCGGCTGAGCATCAGTCTCCCTGGATGCAGATGGATGCTACATTTTATTAGCGTGACAGACAGGCTGACGTGCTCTGTAAGATGATGAGAAGGTTGAAATTAGATGTTAATCAGTGACAAATAACTATTAAACAGACTTGTGCAGTAAGTCACTCTGGCTGACTCATGCCATGTTTTCTCTTCACATACCTTTCTGTGTTTATTGACTTTTTTATATTATTTGTGTGTTTATAGTTGCTACCATATTTTAAGTATCTGTATAATTCCATGACTGCCAGAGAATTTAACATATAACTTTCACACAAGCATTTTAATTACATCTACTATGCTGAACTAGTTCCATCCTGTTGAGTTTGAATTTGGCCGTATAAATGATGTAGTAGCTTCTAACTAAACATTTTCTTTAAACAGCACCGAGGCTGCTGGTGGGCTGTTATTCACTTTCCTTTTGGTAGACATACAGCAATCGCTCTGCTATTTTCTCCAAAATTTGCTTTAGTAGTAAAAGGGCTCCCTTAATGGCTGCTAAACAAATGCAGTCAAGTTAAGTGAATAGAGCACTTTAAAGGGCAGAATTCAAAAAAGCTGACTCCCATTCCAAGTATTTTTGGCTGATAGACATACTTTACTGCTAAGTAGTATCTTTTTGACGTTTTTGGAAATGTTCTTTCTTTATGTTGTTATCCCTCTTTGTGTTTGGGACTAGTGGCCATCTCCTCTCTTCTTTCTTCTTCTCTCCTCTTCTGTTATCTGATGGTTTTCTGCGGTCTTTGTGCAGGAGTATCATGCCCAGCTGGAAGAGATGCGTGTTTCCATTAGACAACTCGAGGAGGATCTGTCAGCCGCCCGTCGCCGTAGTGACCTGTATGAGACTGAGCTGAAAGAGTCTCGTCAGACCAGCGAGGAACTGAAGAGGAAAGCTGCAGAGTACCAGCACAGGACGCAGAAGGTCCTCACTATAACTAAAGCTCCTAAAGCTCAATTATTCTGAAATTTCAATGGAAGAAGTTGTTTTCTTTGGTCTGTAACTCAATGTAATAGTGCAATCCTATATTGATTATTATTATACTTATTTTCATGTATTATGTTGGTTCTACTGTCTTGTCTTAGTTATAGTTTCTTATATCTTAACAGGCGAAAGAACAAAGCAAAGCAGAGGCAGAGGAGATGATCACCAAGTTGGAGAAGGTAGTTTATGAAGTTTATTTGTAAGAAGTATGACATAAATATTTCTAGATAAGGACACGGGCAAGTTCACATTATTTCAATGATTAGCTTAAATATCAATCCTTACATATTAAATGGTCTGTATTTTCCTTTTTTAGACAAATGCTGAGCAGCAGACAAAGATCCAGGATCTTCAAGAGAAGCTTGCCAAGGTAGAATTTTTTGCCAGCAAGATTAATGAATAATTTATATAAGTTTTTGCTCCCCAACACAAGGCATGTAACAGCATTCTACACTTTCAGATGAGTGTATAAACCCCTTCCACACCCTCCTTGACCTTCTTCTTTCCCTCATTGCCTCTTTTAAATTGTTGTCTGCAGTCAGATTTGGCACACAGCCCCAGAACAGTTAAACTCTCTTTTAAAGCTAGACTTGCTGCTTCACTTTCAGTAGATAAACAGTTAAGATAATTTCATCCTATTTCTATTTTCCTAGAAATTAATATTTAAAAGGACCATCCATTTTGCTAAGTGCACATCTAGTATGGGTATTCAAGGCTGACTGAGCCCACATTTGCGATAGGTCTACATCTGACTCAGTGCAGACTGGATTATAAAATAATAGGCTGTAAACTTAGATTTTTGTTCTTAAAATGGCTCAATGTAGTTTGTTGACATAATAGCATAATAGCATTGCATTGTAGTTTTTTGCTAGTAGAAACTAAATATTGGTGACTTATTCATATACCCAATTATAATCACAGTGTATGTTCATGTTATTCTTAGTTTGATTGACTTAATTGATCAATAATTGCATCAATTTACAGTGAAATGTTATATCAGAAATTAGTTATTGACTAGACTTTTGTTCCAAAGGTTCTGTTCAGTAGCAACTTGAGTTGGATCAGCATGTTACTATAATTTTTCTTTCCACCCATAGGCATTAAAGGCCAGTGCTGAGGCCACAGACCTCCTTCAGAATATGAGAGTGTCCAAAGAACGCATCGAGCGAGATCTAGAGAGGCTCCAGAACAAGGAAGACTCTAGTGACAGCCTGCGCAGACGCCTTCGAGAGACTGAGGTACATACCCACAGTACACACCTTGATTATAAACTATAAACATGCATTATAGTGTGCAAAGCTTTACATATGTGTGTTATAGCCTCCCGTTTCTGCTCATTATGCTGTGTATAGTGCCATTTGTTGCTTTTCAACATCACAAACCTCCTTGTTAAAAGTGTTGCATAAATAAATCTGGCTTGTGTATCTGCTAAGCACAAAGAGCCCATATGTTCTCTTGTGGACATGTTGTTTTTGCACCTTCTGAGGAACACTTGTGCTGTGATGGCATGGTAGCATGTCAGATAGCCTGAATGTTTGTCACAGTTGATCATAATTTGAACGGAAAATACAGTTGTGTTCATGTGATATTTGTACTTACTTATTTGTAAAGCTACATATGTAAGTATGTAAAAGTATGTATAGTTTAAGTATCTGTCACAGACACATACATGTACACAGGGAAGAAGTGAACCAAAGGGTTTTTAAAAGTTATTTAAACATTCATCTGATATTTAGTCACAATTCAGGCATCCGACCATATCACACCAGACACCAGGCCTTTAGTGCATTTAGTGCAATTCATGTTTTATACAAATAAAAGACAATCTGTGGTCAGTTGTGACTGTTGGTATGAAGCTAATGAGGGTGCTTGTGACATTTTGCTAATTGATTCTCTATTGACTGTGTAGTTTCTGTGGTTCAGTCATTCTGCTTCTGCTAAAATGTACAATTGGTGGAGTTTTCCTTTCTGTTAAAATGTTGCCAATCTGTTACTCTACAGTTTTTTTTTGCAGACTAAACTGTAAAATGTGAATGACCTTTTTATATTGGTGTTTTTTTATTCTGCACTTTAGTTTCTGCAAAACCAAATGTTGATATCAAATTTCAACCATCAAACCTTTTTACAAAACATTTTTTCTTCTGCTTAATCCATTAGTATATTTCTCTACAACTGTGCTGATCTACGTTTAGTAGAGAATACATAGGAACCAACCACAAATGTCCAAACCTTGAACCTTTCTCTGCTCAGTAAAATGTAATAGAGCACAAATATCAGCAGGCAGACACTATCTTGGTTGCATACAAGCGTCCACTTTTGGTTAACTTCTATCGGATGAACTAAAATACAACTACTAATACATACAGTATGTTCACGTTATGTATTCATTTATGCTTTCTTTATAGTGTAGTGTATAGAGAATACTTATTTTTTGTGAGTTCTTTTAAAACAGCAGTTCACATCAAGCACTAGACAAGTAAATTTGGTAATTATCATAAGGTAATTATGCAGGACAGTCATAAATGCAAACAGGTTCTTTTTTCTCCATTGTCAGGACATTAAAATAATGAGGTATAAATGCTCAGAGGTACATCTCTAACAAGCCAAATGGATGCGGCTGCTACTTTATGTCCTGAATTCTTTCTTAAATCTAATTAGTATTCTTCATGACAATAACAAAAAGGAGTATTATGCACTGTAACTCTTTTGACATGAGGTTGCATTTTAAAAGAAATGAGAAATAAATCAATTAAGGCCTTTATGTGTGTGTCTGTGCTTTAAATTGTTGTCAATTGTGTGCAGGATGGTAGGAAGACGCTTGAGAACCAGGTGAAAAGGCTGGAAATTGTTGAGCGGCGAGAGACTAAACTGAAGGATGAGATGCAGAGCAAGGCCCAGCAGATTCAGCAGATGGCAGATAAGATTTTGGTAACTCACCTTTCATCTCTTGTGCAGAGCTAAAATAATCAATGTAGGTGTGAGATAAACATAGCTTATTGTCATCATTTGTAGAGGAAGTGCTATTTTACATAATATTTTTGAAAAACCTCAGGTTTATCATTTACGATCTTTGTGGATGATGTGGATGTAAACTACATAGATGGGCCAGAATGTCACCTCATACTTTTACCCTATTCTTTTTACATTAGACGGTCTCATTTTAAAACGCCTACATGGTCATGATACACCCACACAAGTATTTTCAATTATTTTACCTCATTAGTGTGGGCATAGTGTGGGACTGTGTTTGACTGACACATTTAGTTATGTTTCACCTTTGAGGGATGGGACACATTACACCTTTTTAATACATGTGTTGTGTTTTGTCACATCACTTACAGCAATCCTGTTCTTTACTCTGATTATCCAGAATAAGTACACAACACAAAGTGGGTGTGTGGGTAGAATTTAATAGATTTGTCATCTGTGAGTCTGTCTAAAAGGTGCTAAAGGCCTATAGTCAAGAGTGTCCTCTTTTGAGAGATCCTTTTTGTTAACACACCTTAGCTGATTGGATATTTAATTGTTTCAGGTCAAGGACTTGAGGAGTCCTTACTAGTTCCAACCTTTCCTTCTATAACAACTCAAAATATATGCTGTGGAAAAGATCAATAAAGAGTTTCTTAGTAAATAGAAGGGGCAGAGTTGAAATAAATGGTATAGATGGCTTATGTAAGTGTTTACCAACTACATCCATAGTGATGGAGACAAATGACTGGTCTTAGTATTTATTTGTGCTTAAGTCATGGATAAATATTTAAAGCTTTTGGAACAAAAATTCACCACCTTTGCCTTTTCTATGTATTGTACGTATCTTAAAAATTACCTGTAAGAGTCTAAATAAGGGGTTTGAATTGTTTACTGACTCCACTGGCAAGCTAAATAAAAACTCTTAATAACTGCCTCTCAGGACATGGTGAGAAACATTAACAGCAGGAACCATGACTGATTAGAATTATGTGTTTGTGATTTTAGAGTCCTTTGTATTACTTTTAAATAATCAACCCTTATACCTAAAAGTAGTCATTTTAGTCAACTTTTGTGCATGTGACTGCTGATGTTTAAAATTCAGGGCTTATTAAACCTGTTTGTTGCATTTTTATGAAGGAGCTGGAGGAGAAACTGCGAGAGACTCAGGCCACAGCCCAGCGGTTGGAGACTCATCTGAAGCAGAAGGAGAAGCTCTATGAAGACAAGATTAAGGTCAAATTTCACATTAACACATTCATACATGTGCATATCCTTTATC
>OMLM01000854.1:7749-30529 GCA_900302695.1 Helostoma temminkii | reverse complement strand
GAGGGTAGGAATGAGAAGAGCACAGTGCAGCAGAGAGTTGGAGGGCGAGGGCGGGGCAGAGTGGATTGATTTTAAGTCTCATGCTAGCACTAGCTTATGTTGCGTATTGTAGCATTAAAATAAAAATTCTGAGATAATTCTACTCGAGTATCATACTTCACTATATATTAAAGGAAAATATACTTTTAGTCCACTACATTTACTTTAATAGATAAGATTAGTAAGTACTGTATTCGGAAACGGTAGACTCGCACTTGCAAGAGGTTTGAGGGCTGTAAAACTGTCATCTTCAATTCAGTCCCAGCCAAAATTATCGTGCAACAAAAAGATAAAATGTGAGTAAACTAAAATGCAAATCGAACTGTCAAACCATCCTAACGGTCTCAGTTCGAGGTTTACACACTTACCTGTTCCGCAGCTTTCTACAGAAAGAAGCTCCAACTGTGATGTGAGACTGCTAATGTTCAATATTGCTCTCAAGCTGAAAAATCACTTAAGGCTGTCCTTGTGCATTTTGGCAACTCTGACCAACCCTTAACTCTGTCTTGCGTAGGGGTGCGTTTTCTGTGGTGAGGAGGTGCATGAAGATCTCTACAGGGCAGGAATACGCTGCCAAAATAATCAATACGAAGAAGCTGTCTGCCAGGGGTGAGTACTTATTCTCAACTGTGGCGCTAAGCTCATGAAAAGCTTGTGCATTACAGCATGTTGCTACTGCGTTAACTCGATTGTGGCTACACATGAAGCTGCGGCAGCGGGTCAGACTTGGACAATATCTGAACTTGAAATGGTTCCTTTTTATAGTCACGTCAGCCTTTAAACCAACTTCCTCTTGGTTTCTGACTGTATGTGTTCTCACGCCTTCAGTTTTTCTCCACGTCATGTCTGTAGTAGGTTTCAGGTGCTACCAGCCATACTAACCACATTGTATTCCTCTAGCTTAAAATCCTCTTTCACTTTCATACTTTCCTTTTTCTGCCTTAGCACATCAAAGTGGCACTGACATGATGGAGGCCTTTTGACTCATTCTGATATCAACCACAGCCTCTGATATCTGATATCTGATGAGCTGCAAATGACTCGCAGGGCTAGCTGACACGAGCCAGTGAAGGTAACATGGTAACAGAATTGAGGGAAAACTCTTCATCTTTGTTACTCTCTTCATCTTTATGTGAGCATTATCTGGATGTTTCACTGCTGACTGATCCCTGTGCAAGTCCCTAATGGTCAGATGGTGCACAGCACACAAATGCACAGACAAAAGGAGATGGGCTTGAAAAGGCACAGCAGTGGTGGTGATTGCACTGCAGCAGATAAAGTGTCTCATGGGGGAAGCAGGGGTTTTCCTCACAGCTTCAACAGCTGCATGAAGAACAGCAAAATATAGGGAGGGGGTACATGTGGTTAAAAAAACTAATACCAACAGTGAAACAAAAACTAAAATCAGAATCAGCTTTTCTTTTCTTGCTCTCTCAGTGGCATAACATGATTCTGTCTCATGATGAAAGCCTGACTGAGAAATGTTGTGGTTTCTCAGGTCGACCTGTTGTTGCTCCAGAGGGGAGAACATGAGCGATGAGAGGGAGGAGAGCAGAAAGAGAACAGGGCAGATGTTGTTTATAGAAGCTGAGTGGGGGGTCCACGATTGATTCCATACTCTGATTGCATTGGCCGAATGCCTTCACTGAGCCTCCTTCACCTGAAGGACAAAGTGAGGGTAAAATGGAATAACCAAAAGGTGTATGTGTGCCTAAGAGTATTAGTTAGCTTCTTTGATCTGGTTTTTGTACTCGATGAAAGCCAAGAAAGTAAAAAGAAAGAAAGTAAACAAAATAAGTGTAATTAGTACTTTATGTTTGAGTGAACTCAGTGGTGCTTTTTCTTTTTTAGTCCAGAGATGATCTTCTACCTTGGCAAGAAAGCAAATAATAATTTTCTTTGTTTTCTGTGTGTGTGTGTTTATGAGAAATACATTTGTGCATTATTTATTTCCAGATCCCAGCATCAGTGTAACTGGAAAACTAAATTTAGGAAAGCACATGGGTTCCAGGCAGCTAACATCATGTATATTTACATCTGTTGATTCATTCAGTGTTAAAAACCAGCATAATCTGGATGGTGGTTGTATTGAGAAGAGACAGAGGGAAGACTGCACCGCAGGCGCTTTCTGCCTTCAGGCTAAACGACAACAGGCGTGCTGTTAGACAGGCTGATGGATATTCAAGCAGGCAGCCAGAACTGAAGGTCACGTTCAATGAGGGGAAGCCCCAGAGTTGCTGCCAACGCTGCTGCTGCTGTGTGATGAAAAATCCTAAACAGGAAGTTCTAGCTCTTTGGAGAGGCTAACTTATTGTGGTTGTACACCTTAGTTTTACACTGAAAGCAGTGCTTTCTATTGCTTTCAATGAATATTATGGCTTAACTTAAAAGTAAATGAGAAAGACTTAAGAATTTATTTTAACAGTATGTAGAAGGAATGACAGACTACTTCAGTGCATAGGTGGGTTTACATCAAGAATTAGCTCTCAGCCCCTTTTAGTTTGCAGTTGGGCTGGACAGATTGATGCATGATATCTGACAGGAATCTCCATAGACTATGCTTGTGGATGACGTTATCTGTAGCGAAAGTACAGATCAGGTTGAAATGAACCTGGAGAGATGGAATTGTGGTAGAGAAGTAAAGAGAGTACAGGCAGGGTGGAGTGGCTGGAGAAGAGCGTCAGGCAGTGGCATCACCAGACGAGAGTCTGTAGTTGTTTAGGTACTTGCCATGGACTAAGAAGAGCAGATACAGGAAGAGTTTACAAAACTGTGGTCAGACAAGTGATCATCACTATATTACAAAAAGTTTTGGAACATCTGCTTTTACATGCACATGAACTTTAATGACATCCCATTCTTAATCTTGGAGACAGTGGCACTAATAGAAGGCAAAGGTCAGACACTTCAGAGACAAAATGAGAGAGGTGAGACTTGAAGGGTTTGGGCATGTGCAGAGGGATGCAGAGTACGCTGAGGATGGAGCTGTTAGACAAGAGGAGAAGAGCAAGGCCAGCGCAAGACATACAAGAGGTTTGTGTGGCAGAGGAAGATAAGGAGAACAGAGTGAGATGGAGATGGATTTACTGTGGTGACCCATGAAGGGAGCCGTTGAAATAAAAAAATAGGTTGTCACACCCGCATCTGTTTGCAGCCATCAGTGCTGCATCCTCATCTTATCCCCATCGTGGGATAAAATAAAGTCTTATCTTATCTTATCTTATCTGCTATGACAGTGGGAATAATGTTGCACATCACAGTGTCTGAATATGGCTGCAAGTTGTGTTTTCAGCGCTTTTCTTAAAGCTTTGTCTCTACATGCACTTCTAGTACATTTGCTTCAAATGTCAGACTGCATTACAGCAAAAGCTCACTGTAAGGTCACCTTTCCATCAGGGGAATCAGGAAGTGGACCTCTGATGTGTAGATAGGACACAGCTTGGATTGAGAGCAGCGTTGGTGCCTGCCTTCAGACTGACACCCTTTTGCTCATACTACAACCATCAGTCAATGCAGGAAACAGTCTGCATTGACTCTCATATATCTTCAGCAACTGACGAAATCTGTGTCACTCTTGTGTTCGCTGGAAGCACATATTTAAACAAGACTTTCTTCCTGGTGGAATCTATTTTTACAAATTGTCAACAATCGTGTTAAATTAATCAGCTTTGAACTGAAATACTAACACAAATTTGGTAAAATACTGCTCTTTCTCTAATATTTCCCTTCAAAATAAAAGCCCTAACAGTGGGATGAGGTCAGAAGTAAAACATTATCCAGATGTAGTGAACTGAAAGTCTGTATTCACTGACAGCACAGGCCTGAATGCAGAGAAAACTAGGACAGTGATTAAAGACAGACTCGGTGATGCTTGGACTCGGCAGAGTGGAAATGATCACTTGACAAACCCACCAGGCTGTGGAAAAGCTAGCTATGGTTCAGGAGGCAGTCATTCTTCTTTTTTTTTTCCCTCCTGGAAAATACCCGAGGCCCCAGCTGCTCATGGTGAACTCTTCATTCCCATGGAAACGGAGATGGAGAGCTAAATATAGTCATGGGGTAATATAGGCCTATGTTACAGTCTTTGTGCTCTTAATTGTGCTACTGCATGATGCTGTCAGTGTTGGATGAATCACTTTGCTTCAACACATTAAACTAAACAAAGAACAATAATATCATTTACTGAATTTGAAACAGACCATTTATGGTCTGATTTCCTTTAAGAGCCAGGAGCTCTGTAAGCTTTGACTGACACAAACGCACACCAATCCCATACGCATTGCAAACGTACACACATACACAAAGCTCAATATGTCAGTGCCAGTGGCTTTTTATCAGTTCTAAAGCTCGTAACAGGGTGACAAACTAACCCCTCAGCCTTGTGGTTTAAATGGAGACTAAGTCAGCAGAACCTAAATCCCTGCTGCCACACCCTCTTATACATACACTAAATAAAGTGCTCCATCAGAGGTGAGTGAGCAGTGCCAGCAGCTGGCTTAGCAGCTAATGTCAGGGGCTCAACATGCAATTTACACAGTATCCTGCTAAGAGTAGACATGAAAGAGATGGATCAAGGGAGATACAATATAATGTGTGTGTTTATGTTCTGGTCTTTTTTTTTTTTTTATATATAAAGTGTAAATAAGATTTAACACAAAGCAGCCATGTGTAAAGTCTACACGGTATTTGATTGTCTTGTCATTGTATCCACAACTCATCCCTCAGGTCCGTGGCAGAACCATGTGGCCTATGAACTGTTAACACAGGCTGCGTTGACATAAGCAAAAGTGATGACTCAGTAACCCCTAACAGACTGTCCTCTTGTCTCTGTCACCACTTAAGTTGTCTGTCTTTCATGCCTAACAAGTGTCCGCTGACACTAATTGGTTCGGACAGAGACCCAAAGCTTATTGCACTTTAGCATTCATTCATTAAGAAATACAGCTTTCTGCTGAGAATTCACAATAACATAATAATAAAAATATTCCTAGTAGAGGAATTGTCCTGTTGTTGTTGTGCTGTTATGAGCAGCACAGCTGCATATATAGGTAAGTGGATAGATGTCACCATCCATGTTTAGTGTTATTCCACCCATGTGTTGCTAAAAGTATCTAATTTTCTCTGTCTACTCTGATAGTGTCTTACATGGCCATACATAGCTGTGTTATCACGTGTTATCATCAGTGCCTTGCAACTCTGCAGCGATGGATCTTTTTTTTTTTTTTTTAAACACAAAGACACAAAACTTTAAATGTTTTGCCACTTGTGATGGATTTAGTTGAGACAAGAGCCTTTTTACTGTCTGCTTTGAACTGTATTGAGTCAGGGCCATTTTCAGTCCATTCCAAAAGGAAAATGTAGTAGGTGATACTTGGAGTGGAAATGCATGATTATGAGTAGTGCAGTGACAGAAATGTGACACATTTTGTACAGTGCTGTGAAAAATATTTGCCACCTTTCTGATTTTTTTTTTTTTTTAATTATTATTTTGCATATTTGTCACACTTAAATGATTCAGATCATCAAACTAATTTTAATATTACACAAAGATAACCCAGCAGTTTTAAAATGATGATTTCATTTATTAAGGGAAAAAGCTGTCCAAATCAGTATGGTCCTATGTGAAAAAGTAAACCTAAACCTAATAACTGGTTGTGCCACCTTTGCAGCAATAACAATTGCAATTTGCTTTTTGATATAAGTGACAATTAGTCTTTCCCATCGCTGTGGAGGAATTTTGGCCCACTCTTCCTTGCAGGAAGAAAGGGTTTCCAAGCATGAACGGCCTGTTTAAAGTCATGCCACAGAATCTCAATTGGATTTAAGTCTAGACTTCAGAGGATGTGTTTTGGATCACCACCATGTTTGACTGTTGGTATGAATGAATGAAATGCTGTGTTAGTTTTACACCAGATGTAACATTGTCTGATAAGTCCACTGAAAATTTGCCCTAAAGTCTTGGCGGTAATCAAGATGTTTTTTTTGTGTTTGTTTTGTGAGGCAAACCTCTCCTATAGATGCCATTTTTGCCCAGTCTCTCTTATTTTTGAATCATGAACACTGACCTTAACTGACGCAAGTGGGGCCCTGCAGCTCTTTTATAACTTCCTGGATGAGTCGTCGTGGTGCTCTTGGTGTAATATTGCTAGGCCACCCACTGCTAGGAAGGTTTACCACTGTTCCAGGTTGTTGTTGTTGTTTTTTGTTTTTTGGTGGATAATGGCTCTCACCGTGGTTTGCTGGAGTCTCAAAGCCTTAGAAATGGCTTTGGACCCTTTTCCAGACTGATACATGTTAGTTACTTCTCATGTGTTCTTAAGTTTCTTTAGATTGCGGCATAATGTGTTGCTTTTAGAGATCTTTTAGCGTGCTTCACTTAGTCAGACATGATCTATTTCTTGAGTCATTTCTTGATTCGACAGTTCTGGCAGTAATCAGGCCTTGGTGTGGCAAGTGAAATTGAGCTCAGCTTTCCAAAAAATATGGTTAATCACAGTTCATTCATGAATTAGCCAGGGGGTGGCAGTTACTTTTCCACATAGGGCCAGGCAGGTTTAAACAGCTTTTTTTCCATTAATAAACAAATGCAAAACAAAACAAAACATAAGGGTGTATACTAATGGCTAATTAGTATATTAAAATTAAAATTAAAATACTTTTTCAGGTTTGTATATTTGTATAATTCATTTATCCTAGATGTTCTAAAAATCTTACTTCCATGTAATAGAGCAACTGTCAGCAGGAAGTGGTGGGACCCCTCAGTCCTTGGCAAAGGGTATTTTCAGCTTTGTCGCTTTGTCGTAGCAATGGAGACGTAACATTTCAGTCTTTGTTTTAATGTTGGCTTTGTTCAAGCTGATGATGAGAATGAACAAAAATAAATCCTCAATATGAAACACTTGTAGTGACATTCTGTACATGTGGTGGAAAGGGGATCCTGTTGTTTCTGTTGTGGAATTACTTAGTCCAATTCAATGTCAACAGTCCCCAAAGCTCTTTTAAAATGTTTTTAATGTTGGCAGGCAACATACGGCAGGTATCGACAGCTCAGTGTCGAAATGCGGTGGTGTTGCTAATCTGATTTGTCTGCTATCACCCACTCAATCAAAGCCCACATGAGGCACCTTATCAATACTGATGAGCTGCATTTTCGCCTTCTCTTGTGGAATAGTAACACTGGATGGATTTCTGTAGATTAGTGCCATTTGTATTTTCTTAAAGTCAAGATTTTGCTCGATGAGTCAAGCAGTTGTGACTCAATATAAAGTAACTTGATTTTGAAGCAATTTGTAGTTTAATCAAACCGCAATGGGGACTATTTTTTATTCATTATATTATATTAATAAATAGAAAATGTTTGGTCATATTTGGAAACGTATCAGGCTGCACAAATGTGTAGTGGTGGCACACAGTTGCCTCACAGCTAGAAGAGTCTTGGTTTGAATCTAGCAGTCAAGTGCATTTCAATGTGCTTATGTGGGTTTCCTCAGCATACTCTAGGTTTTTCATGTAGTCCAGACACTATGAATTGCCCATGAATGTGGAGGGTTGTTTGTAAATGTTTCCTTTGACAGACTAGTGACCTGTTCAGGGTGTACCCTGCCTCTCACCCAATTACAGGTGGCATTGGCTTCAGTAGCCCCTGACTTTGACAGGAAGAGTGGTTAGGATGATGAAAGTGTGGATGAAAAGGTAATCTTCTATTATAATATTAATATTCTTTTCCCTGCTCAGGTCTTCCAGGGATCATTGGGGATTTGTAATCTTATTATTATAGTTTTATAGTTATTTTGATAGTTTGATCAGATCAAGGCCTGATATGTTTATATGCATTTGTTTACTCTTAGTTTTTTGTACTGCATTGTTCATCGTAGCTACAGCAGTAAGCCTGAGGGCCTTTCAACTTGTCTTTTATTGGTGTCATCCACTCAGGTGTGTCTCTACTTGTCTCTTTGAAACACAAGGATAAACTGGAGTATTCCCTTTGGGCTTTATTCTAAATTCTCATTTAGCCAAGTAGGCCAGCCACTTGAGGGACAGGCCGCCTGCTTTAATTAGGGCCTCTTTGTCTATCAGACAGACAGTGGGTGCTCCAGCCTAGAGACAGTAATCTTCCACTGGTGCTTTCCTCTGCTTTAATAAACCACTCACTAGCTTCTTAGGAGCACAAGGTTAGTCCCTTGTGTCCCTCTGAAGCTTTGTGGCTCTTTGAAAAATGCAGTTCTGATCCTCATCCTCCTCCTATCTCTGGTCTCTTTGTACTTCCTATTGTCGATGCTACTGATTTCTGAACGTTGAATCTTTGTGCTCATCACTTGTTTTTTGAGGAGATGAGGGTAGAGTGTGAATGTGTTGATGACCTATGGGAGGCATAATCCCCATAACTCTTTACACATGTTCAAAACAGCCACTCTGATATGTAGAATTCATTCATGTACTGCTCTTCTGGTTCACAAATGTGTGTGACAGAAATTTGCTTCTGCTGCAGTATTTGTCCTTCAAATAAAAGAAAAGGTTGTTCTTTTCACAATGCCAGTTGTTGTCAACTTCATAGAGGCGAAAAGAAAAAAGACAGAATATGTGTATTGAATAAAAACTTCAAATGAGTAGTAGCAGTAAAGTCAAGCTTTGCAAAGCTACAAATACCCCAAAGATTGCTTGTAGGCACATTTATATGTTCAGATTCAGTGTGAGTGTAGCATAACTCATTACTGTTAGACAGTAGATATCATGTTTTTAAATTGTATTATAATGCAGCCTCATTTTTCGTCTGACTTTGGAATGGACATAGCAAAAGACTCCCCGAGTTAATCTAGTATGTGAAAACGCACTATGTTAACAACATTAAACATTTTGAGACAGCAGACAGGTAATCATGTCCCCAGAGCTTTTTCCTAATGATGACTCTGTAGTTAAAAGGTGCTTTGGGGTTTGTCCTGTAGTAATTAACTATTATGACTAATGGAGTTTGTCGCAGAGGGACACATTTCTGGACCATGCTAGTAATACGGCTTCCCTAATGCTTGGACAGCCCACACACATTGTGCACCAACAGCAGAGGTGAAAAGCTGCCAGAACCATGCGAAAGGCGTTGATCCCTCCAGGGACACTCTTGGCAAGAATTTTGTTTTGTCTCTCTCCTTACTCGCCTTCTCCTCCCTTCAATATGTTTCTCTCTCTCTCTCTCTCATGCTCTGTGGATGAAATCAGGGATTGCATCACTCTCTGGAGCTGATTTTGAGTCATGTTTTTAAGGGCAGCCACAGCAAGAGCTTAGAAAGAGGCTTAGATGGTGCATCAGGGCCGACGGCATGGATTTGTCATCTTAAGAAAAAGTGGACTCTATCCCCACCCTGCATTGTAGGCATTCCTCCGTCATCAGCATGAAGAAATCAGTTTGTCATTCATTGATTCATTTTTTTCCAAATCTAGAGTAAAAATGCCACCATTCCAGCTTCTCAAATGTGAATCATTAATGGTTTTCCTAGTCTTCTATTGTAAACCTAATGTTACTGGACTTGGATACTGACAGACTCAGTCTGCAATCCATGAAAATATGAAAGAATAAACATTCATAGTCAGTTGTTTAAGTACAGTTTCAATACATTGACTTGGACTATGAAAATTTGCTTGGTAATTTTCTGTATTTTTGCAATCTCTCAATCTCTAAAAATCATCAAGACCTGTACTAATATTGGAAAATAATTGTTGGTTTGAGAATAAGATTGACGAAAGAATATTTAAATTTTAAATATTTTAAATTATGGAATTAAAATCTATTTAAAATACATGTTAAATATTCCTAAATAATAAAGAATATTTAAGAATATTATTTATTTATTCTATTAATATTGGGTCAGTCATAAAAACACCACAGGTTGTCTTCTGAAATTTCTTGTAGTGTTTCATACGTGATGATATAATAACCCTTGTGACATTATTAGCTGGGTTATTTTCTCAACCTTGTCAGACCGCCACTGTAGGGAAAGACCTTATACAAGGTTTTGACCAGTTAAGTGGTATTTTTATTCTTGAGTTGAGACAGTTTTAGTATCCATGTGTTTTAATGTTTTAGTAACTGTATTTCTAAAAGCAGACATCAGAGGTTTGATTCCTTTCTCTGTTGGCAGCTAAAGCAGCAGGGTGGCTCTTTTCATTTTCCTTTTTCTCAGTTCTTAACACGAGCAAGATGCACCTACGCCACTGTGCTCCACAGTAATGTGATGTTGCCATGGCAGTGTTAAATCACAGCTATGGTTCTTCATTAAAACTTTGATGTCCAGAATAGCACCAGAGCTTGAATCTAACCTGAAAAGGTGCTGCTTTCATTTTCTCATCATTGTCAGGTTTTATTTTTCATGTCCTTTCTTACTTCAGGAGTTGAAAATTGGTTCATGTAATGTGTGTGTGTCAAATTAATGTGGTTGTCAGTAATTCCCTTAACTTAGATGATATGGAAATGGAACAGGTTAACAGAAAGGTTGAATTGACTGCAGAATCGCAGGGCTAAACACAAAGAGAAATGCTAATCTGGTGCAGAAAAGGAGATCCAGGTGCATGGTATGTGCTGTCTGTTCCAACAAGAATGGCATCTTTACTGGCTTTTTGGAACACCTCCTTTGCACTCAGATGCTGCTTTGATCAGAACAAGGTCTCCTTTGAAAGGAGTGAATTTAAAGTAGCAGTAGATGCACAATGATGGAATAGCAAGGGGAAAGAAAAGATAATTATTAGTGACAAAAGATTTTTTTTCTTGGTGTGCAAAATTTTCTGCAGTTTTAAGAAGCTAATGGTGGTAGGTTATAAGATGGGGGTTTGTTCTTATTGGGGAACTTGAACCTGAAGTGCATAATTTTCAAAACAAAAGCCTTTCTACTGCTGAACCCAACCAAAACAGACCCATGGATGACGAGACCCTTTTTAAAATGCTGTCAATCCAAACATTTTGTAGCTGGGCGATAAAAGAAGACAACTCTATAATTCCATTTCGGCTAATAGCAGACAATTAGTAAGCAACTGGTTTCCTTAAAATAAGTTTAAGGTGTGAGGTTCAGTTCTTATTTGCTTTTGTATCAAAACAAATGATGCTGTGTACACTCCTGTCAAAATCGCTCTAGTCTGACTTAACTCAGCAGATCTGTTGGGACCTTTTAATGCTTGATGCTAAAAGCACTGGTCACATTTTGTTTCTAAGTTGATGTTCAGTCTACTTACTGGTATATTTCCAGTAGCTACATTGCTTTCATTGGGAATATTAGAAATGAATTGGTGCTCGTCATGCCCTTGACATAGCGTAGACCTTCAGTGTTAAATTTGGTAGTGAGGAAAACATGTTGCTGTGGGAACAGGAATGCTGAGTGGGGTTTGTCTATTTAAACCTTATGTTAGAGCTGGTGTTCTGCCAATTAGAGCCAGATAACACTTGAAATCAACATTTCTTATCATGAGTGTCCAAATATATGCTTTGGCTTGTTAGGTTTTCTGGATAATGTCAGTTTGCTTCTTATATTACAGCTGTATATGCTGTGCATGCCATTTCTGTATGCTCTCATTTACACATCACACAAATGCATTGAAGTTGGCTTCATGTACTTTCATGCACAATATGGCATGGTTTAAAGAAACCAATCCCTCTTTCATCCCAGCTTATTTCGCTTTTTTTTTTTTTTTTTTTTTTTTTTTTTTTCTGACTTTGTCACTGGCAGTGGTTTCCATTTTTTAATAGTTGGCTCCAGAACATTCTTGGCTTTCTTTTTATTTTCTGTCTAAATGCAAATTGTGGCAGTACTGTGCTTAGAGACCAGTGGAACGCTCCCCAAACAGATGGTAACTTTGCTCAGTAGTGCTGAACTGTGCTCAGAAAGAGCAGGTTTACAGTGGAAATCAGTGGTGTTACTGTGGTAGTACATTTGAATACTCGGCACGCAAATTAAATTTCCCCGAGGAAATAGTTTAGCAGAGGTTGTAATCCACATGGCTCAACTTCTTTTTTGATGAGTTCAGTTTATTGACATGGGCAAGATTACAATTGTTGATAAGATTTGGGCTTATTGGTGTACAGTATGTGGTATCTGAAGGTAGCATAGGCGATGAGTGAGAGTTGTGGCCAACTAGTGTGAGTCTTGTACTGAACTTTGTGGTTGTGGGTTTGCTAACTGGACCTGTGTGAAAGATGCATGCATTGATGTGCAATGCTTTATGTAAGCTAGATGCTCACTAGATAGTAGTTTGCTAAAATGTTAATGTTATTTTTGGTTAATGTTGTAGACATTAGTAACATTGTAACATTAGATGGGTCCAGTTTGGGCTGTTTTGCTTTTAGTCCACTACATTTGTTTACCAGAAAAGTGGTAGTTGAGACCTACTTTTTATTCCACTACATTTATACAAGAGTATAGTGTAGTTAGTTACTTTCAGATAAATACCAGATGTGCTGTAAAACACCTGATTTTACGCGACCCTGAGCCAGAAACATGCTTTGTGTAGGAGACATTACTAGAGAAGTCGAAGCGAGATGCAGATACGGTAGTAGTACGTGCTGGTTGATCAAATGGTGATGATGTCACTACTCCTAAGATAAGATAAGACTTTATTTATCCCACGATGGGGAAATTCTTTTGTCTGCAGCAGCAAAGTGACATCAAGCCTTAGTAACTAATGCCTACCGTTAGTGAAGTTAAATCTGGTGATGTTTGCGGTTGTTTTTTTTCCACGTACATAAAGCCAGTTTTCCAATTTTCGTTTAGCTACTCTCTCGCTTTGACCCCCTGTGTTGTGATTGCAGCACCAGGTAATTTGGGTCAGGCTTCTCAGTGCTGTTTCTCACCTGTGATCCCAGTTGAATTATGGCTGGCCTGCTTGGAAATCAAAGGACATACACAAATATTTCACAAGGTAAATATACCTGGACTTGTATCTCACCTTTAAATGAATATGAAAATGCACGAACATTGAGTAATACTATGGAATGACATTTGTCATATTAAATTTTTTTTTTAAATGCTAGGCTTACGCTTTAATTCAGCTGTAGCGTTCAACCCAGTGCAGTGCCTGACTGTCTTTAGCTTGATTTGTTCAGCAGTAAATTATATGCCATTAATTACTCCTATGTCATTAGTGCAGGTTCTCAAGATAAGTCAAACATAAGCTTATTATTTGGTATATACAAATGCCATTGGTTGTATTCTCATAAAATACAGTACATTTCTTACATTTCAATTAGATTTGAGCCTGAGAATGATCACGGCGGCTGCAGCAAAAGATAATTGAGGTTGTGTCACACTGCTGTCGAGATTAAACGCCTCCACTCAAGTGTGAGTCAGTTCTAAAAATGGACTCGGTGGGGTGCAAAAGAGGAAAAAAACCCGTGTCCAGGTTCTCTTGTGGTTTTTAAGTTTTGTGTCTAACAACACACTAGAATAATAAAATATTGTCTTCTTTTCCTTTGTGTCCGAATCTGTTGCTGATGATTAGTGCCACAGGTGACTGTTAAACAGATGAGACAAAAAAGCAGTGAAATAACCCTTTAATCTTTTGTAATGGTCAAGTCTTGGATCAATACTGAACTGAAATTTGTTGCTTTAAATGACTTACTAAAATAAATTTTTTTATTAAACAATAAAAAAACAACAAAAACCTTCATAGGTTGTTCAACTAGCTGTATAATGTTTCATCTTTTCACCCTGTCTTAGCTGTCAGCATGTCTGCCATAACAGATGAACTGATCATATGCTGTGTCCTTTCACAGAGGATGTTTCAGTGTAAATTGACTGAAAGCAGGCTCTGGGCCAAATGCAACGGTGGCTTTCTGTTTTTTTATGCTTGCTTGTGTAATCCAGGGTTTATAATCCTGGTCTCGCGCTGGCATCACGGCCAGAGGCTCACACACCACCTCTCTATCAAACGCTCTAGATTATGTCCTCTACTGCCTTTGTTTTCTCTCACAGTCGTACATCTGTCACAGGGCCCTTTAGGGCAGGATTGGTTTTTGGACTAATGACAGTTGGGAGTTAGGAGAAGGAAGTTGTAGTTTCTGTGCGTGTGTGTGTGTGTGTGTGTGTGTATAACATTTCAAACTCCATGCCATCTCTTAAGGTCCTCTACAGGGCTGTGTTTTTGTTTTGTTTTTTCCCCCTCTTTCTGTGGAGAACAAGATGGATGGACATCATTGCTAGTTGGCCAGGCCTCAGAATATTTTCCACATGATGGATATAATTTCAACTCAGTATTAAAGTCAGAGTAAATCTGAATGTGAGTACTAGAGTTCACTGCATGGTCGCATTGCTGCAAACAGGACCTCACATTAGCTTCTCAAACACAATTACAGAAAACAGATTTCCTTTACAGATACTTTTCCTCAAGCTCACAGTGTGATCACTTTCTGCTTTAATCCCATTGACGGAATCAGATTAGAGTAATGCGCTATTGTAAGTTTGTCTTCAGAACACATTTTGTGCTGTGTGTTCTGTTGTATCAACCATTAATGTATCTCATTGAAAGCTTAAGTTTAATCCATTTACTGAAGTGCAAACTCTATAAGGGTTTTAAACTTCTGAAACTCTACCGTAGCATTTCTTTACACAATGTAAGAACATTGTGAGCTAGACACTGCTTGTGTTTTTAAATGCTAAGTAAAGATCATTAAGCCTTGGACAATTAGGGCTGCTTAAATAGGGGTTAAACTTTAATAGAAATTTGTAACAGAGTCCCCATTCAGCATGCATGCATGCAACTGAGACCAACAAATTGAGTCGTTAAACAAATAGTTTTCTTGCCCAACAGTGAGTCATGTCTGAAGCTCAACCTTCAGCGTTCAAGGTTGTGGAAAAATGTGGTAGGTCAAACCCAGTTGAGGACACTCATTCTGCAGCTAAAGAGTCAGTGTGAGTCTCTGAGCAAGAGGCAGGTTCAGAGTGTAGAGTGCATCATGTGCTTAATCAGTCTTTAAGAAGCGTTTAAGAACAGGCTCATTTACAGGCAACACAGCAGCAATTAGTAGTGAAATGTACATAGTTGGTGATGAAGTACTGAGCAGTTTACTTTTAATTGCTGCATTGTTTGATTTTGACAGTTAGTGTTGGAATATTTAATTAGCATTGATTCATCATGAAAGGCAGTAGTTCACCATTAATGCAAAATGAAGCTCAAGAAACCACATAGTTTGTAGATAGGCCACTTCATGATGCTTGTCGGTGATGCAGGACTTGTGGAAACTATTTAGGGGCCTAAAACTGTACTTATGTTCTGCTAGTAGTGGAAGCTCAGTGGGAAATGGGACCAACCTCTCAGCTCTATATACCAGCTGTTTGCAGTGAAAAGATTTCTCTTTAATTTGAATAGAAGTGTGCATTCACCAGACAGGGTGGGTTTCATGACCTGATCATGGATCAGTCACCAGTCTGCTTTGGCAGTACTTCTTGTCTACCTAGTTTGAAACAAAAGAAAAAAAACACTTGATGTGGAGTTGGACCAATGTTGTTATCCCATAACTTGTATATGTAAATAATTCTAACAGTTAAAATGGAATCCAGTGGTGAAAGCCTGAATTGATGAAAGCATGGTAAGAAGAGGATAAAGATGGAGCAAGAGGATAAAAGTGAGATGTGAGAGTGAGTGCTGGTAAATAAAGGTTGCTGGTGGGGTGGAGGGTGTTGTCAGAGCCATATGCGCCTGAGGTTTGACTGACAAGTCAAACAGGTCATGTGCAATAGGGTGCCTTTACTGTACTACATATGCAACCGCTGGAATGAGTGGTCAAGCTTATAGCGCTCCATCAGAGGGTGAACTCTTGTTCTTTCCAGGCTTTTGGTGGTAACTTTAATCCGTTAAACCCTAGATGATTGCTGTTATTTGCCTGCAAGTCTTATCCCTCCCTGCATGTTTGCTTGTATACACATGCAGGGGGGATAACTATTTCTGTTTTGCCAGGGTTCCTTCAGAAATGCAGAGGAATGTGGCGTCACACCCAGTTGTTTATATATATATTTTTTAGAGCAGTTAGTTGTACTGCTGCTGTTAGAAAAGGTGACGACTTGCAGAGCCTTGAAGAATGTCTGAGCATGTGTGTCATTCATTGATGGCTTGGGAGGAGAACAGATTAATCCCACTATGGCAGTTAACATATTGCTTTTCCGAGCATTTGGTTTACCTGATCAATTGGACATATTGCCACTGTCCAGGACCTCACGACTTATTGATTAATCAGCTGATTATTGTCTTGATTAATAGTTTGGCCTTAAATGTCAGAAAACACATCAGAGTTTAATGTTTTGTGTGACCAGCAGTTTGCAATCAAATATGATGTAGAACAAGAGAGACTTGTGAGAACTGCATGGCTGAAAATGTTTGTTTGGCTTTTTTGCTTAACCTATAAACATCAAGATGGTTGCTGATTAATTTTTTTATTTTTATGAATTCACTAATCATTTTAGTTCTACCACAGAGCCAATTTTGAGCAATGGTGCGGCTCCACCCTTCACTGTGGAACTTTCAGCATTGCACTGATTGCCACCGCTGTTAGACTGTGTGCACACTGAAAATAGCAAGTTTTAAAAACTCTGGAGTCGTGTAAATGTGTGCCTGTTGTGACAGCTACGAGTGATACGCTCAAATGGGAACCAGGAAGTCCAGTGTGTTTGAAGGTTGTATTACTGGTTATTATGGCAGCAAGCCTTATATCAACATCATGCTTTCAACAGTGTTTTTTATCCCGGAGAGTGTGTTTGTATATTTGGGCCGGATACTTAGAAGTGTAATTCTGGTATTTCCGACACATGCATTCCAGGAAGGCATGTATGTACGTGTTTCTGTCTGGAGAGCACAAATTGAAACTCTTTCAAACATCATTAAAGCTGCAATGTATCTGTTATTGTATGTATTTAACTATTAAGAACATAAAATACCCCAAAATAAAGAAGTAATTGTCCTAAAGGTAAAAATGGTGACAGATGTCTTTCTTTGTTCTTTTTTCTCATTAGATTTATTTTACTGCTTGGTAGAGAATTGTCTCAAAGTGGTGCAGTTAGAAATACTTGGTGTGTCACTGCAGCAGCAGTCAGACAGATGAGGAGAAGCACACAGAATACATTTAATGGCCATTTTCAGCACAGAGTTGTTTTTCATCTTCCTGCTGGGCCACTTTTCTTTCATTTATTCGTTTTCTATTTCTTAGTTCTTCATCTTCATTATCCCAATGTTTCCAATAAACCCTCGAGTGGTGTCTGTTTCAAGTTTACTGGCCCTGTCGTCATGTTAGTCTGACACACTTTATTTGTACTCATTTTTCACAAGCTCTCCCAATCTCTGCACATTTCCTGATTTACACACACAATACTCCTCTTTTTGTGTCTTTTAAATGCTTGTGCATTTCTTTCACCTACCTTTTGGATTTGTCTTATTTTATATGAATTGCTTGAATTGGAGCTCATGCAATGCATCAGTGTCAGTGTATTGACAATGCTAAGCCAAAACTGGTTCCTATTTGAATGAGCCATACACTACTGAGACTAATTTGCATGAGCAGATGAGGGGGGGGGAGGGAGACACTAAAAATAGATGTTAATATAAACCCAAACCCTATGGTCTTGTGACATGTTTGTGTAAAGAAGCAGTCAGGCACAGAAATGTAGTATTAGCATGGTTTTTGTGATAATAAATACCCATAGTGGCACTTAAGTCATAGTAGTAACACAAAGCACAACATGAATCTCTTCAGCTATGCAGATGACACCTTGCTATGTACAGGTCAGTAATTGCTGTGTTTTTTTGTTTTGTTTTTTTTATTATTATTTCTTTTTTAAACAAATTTCCTTCCACACTCCTCACGTTGCCTCATGTCTATGAAGACACTTTTACAATCACATTTCCTCACAAGATGCTCTTCTCTACCAACTCAATATATTCACCTCTGGTCCAGCACCTGCCCTTCCAGCTCTCCTGCAGACATGATTGATTCTCATTCCTTTCACATCACACCTTTTGTCAGCTGCGCCTATAAACGGAAACTGATTTCTTTTCAGCAGATATTTTACTTGTTTAACCTTCTTCCGTTGACTTCTGAAACTCAAAAAGCATAAGTGTTTGAGTAGTTTTGCTGCATTTATCCAGACAAAACTGACTTGGTTGCACAACATAGTAGTCGGCAGACTCCTCTGAGGGTCCTTTTCAAACAGAAAACTCTCAATATGTTAGAGGACGTGTGAAACCTCATTAGTTATGGCCCAAATACTATTCCAGTTTGGCCCATTTTACCCAAGTATGATGCAAATGCCTGAAGGTTGTCTGCTCTGTCCGTTTATCATAAATGTTTTGGGACTTGGCATTTGTAACTGTGGTGTAGACATGGTTCCAGCATGCATTTCACAACCAGTGCCAATGGTGCCAACTGTTACTGATGGAATAACAATATTTTTGATATTTGTTGGATTTGTCAAAAATAATACCTCATGTACTGGTTGTACTAGTGCCTTTTATAGCTTTAAATATAAGATCTTGGCCACTGTTATGTTATGCTGTGTGGGGCAGGAATTATGTACAGTTACGGCCAGAATTTTCTATATCTGTATATAAATCTGTATATCACAAGTTTGTTCTTCCTGCCACCACATGTTTGGGTACCGATGTAATGTGTAGTGATGGTTTCATATTTACACACTCCAGGGGCCAGATTGTACAAACTCTGCTTTAGTTGAAGAAAACCATCATTTCAAAACTGGTCCTTGGTTGAGATTAATTTTCAGAGGATCAATTCAATCATTAATTTACTCCAGAGGGAAAATGCTAAATCAATGCAGGTGAGCATCCAACATGGAGGACTGGATAAATAATGAGGGCATTCTGAAGGAAAGGACACATTGCATACTTTTGCACTGAGGTCACATAAAACACATGATTGAGACACATGATTGTAGTGCCTTATTGTCCTTTCCATTGTCCTGTTGTGAGGAACAACGCTTTACATTTTAAGTTAAGGTGAAGAAAAATCTTCAAAGAAATCCAGAAGAAAATATGCAGCAATAACACAACAACACCCTCAGGACTGTCGTTTATGTTCTCCACAAATTCAGGAAATGGTTGTGTTGAAGCTATTATTGCTGTTAACACCAGTAGTTTGATTCGTAATGCACTTGCTTTGAAACTAACATTAGATTTGTCTTTAAATAGTGTTTTATGAATTCTGCCAGAGCTCAGAGTGCCAGAGCGCTCTGTCCATAAAACATACAGTGCAGAGCGTGTTGCTGCCCAGTGTTTGTAAGTGCTAACAACATCCATCTTTCACCTAGGTCTCTACCAAAATGTGCGTGTATTTGCTGGAAATATATGTTGCACTGCACCGTTCAGCAGTGTTGTCAATGCTTCAACAAGAAACCACACCAAAGACAACTTCAAGTCCCTTACACACAAAAACATGTGCCACATCAGAGCTTTGCAGAGTGGTCTGTGTAAAGCTCAACAACTGAGACGCGCTGTAACCCCATCCTGAGATGGAAGACAGTTGAAGAGCTGTTAAAACAGTTTGACACCTCAGCTCAATCAGCCTGCCGCTGGTTTGAGTCTCAATGACAGGGAGGGGCGAGAGCCTCTGCTGTTAAAAAGCTGGTGACAAAGAACTATCAGACTGAGACAGTCTGTATGGGACTGTATGCCATAGACTGTTAATACACCTTGGTCTGAAGTGTTGGTATTTTGTTACTGTGATGGAATTCTTTACTCTCAGCTAGCGCAATGCTTAGTTGCATCATTTTTTAAAAATATTGAATTCAGATTTATGTTGTTATAGGTATTTCTTGGCTTTGATGCTAATCAGTTTAATGCAGATTTATCAATAGATTCAAATCTTAAACTTTCACTGTCAAAAATCGGGTTAGCAACAGCATATGAAAAAGGCCTAATGTTTAGACAACCTAGGGCGAGATGCAGCACATTACAGTTGTGCATCCATCAAGCAGAATGATGTGTGGGCTGAAGCACTCAGTGTTTACTGTGTTGTTGCACAGTTGTTCGAATTTAAACTCTGTAAAACATCTACTTAAACCTGGAAAATGGTTTAAAACGCATGCATTTGTTTTTGCATTGCATGAGTTATAGTAGGTGTAGGGTGTAACAATTACCCAAATCTCAGTTCAGACCTTGATATTTGCTGTGCATAAAAATTCCATGAAGTATGTACAAGCAGCTGAGAAATAACTAAAAATAGACAGTGTCTCTCAGTGTGCAGTTCTCTTCCCCTGAGGAGAATAAAGGCAGCAGGGAAACCCAGCTGGTCCAGCCAACCTCCCACTCCTCCTCCTCCTCCTCCTCTCTAACAGCTGGGCCTATCCACTTCCTGTTTACACTACATTGACTTCATCACATGAGCAACCTAAGCCATCAGCACACATGCTGGAACTACAATCTAGCTATTAGTATTAAACCCCATATACAAGCACAGACTGCAAAAACCACTGGGTTTTGGTACATTACTTTATCAATACCCACCCCAAGCATTTCAGAAACTGCAATAAATCTGTTCTTTTATCTTCATATATATATTTAATGATGTACTCCACGTGACTGCTAGGAATTCTTCCACCAGTGTTGATCTCTGCACTTCATCACTCACTCAGTGATTACCTAACCTCTTGTGTGCCTTCAGCAGCAGATCCTCACTAACTCAAGTTCATCAAAACTGACAGATGAATTTGAGGAGGGGCTGAGAGTGTAACGTGTGTCATGAAGCCCAATTGTCAGCTGTGATATTGTGATGAATGCTGTGTGGATGGCTCATGACTGTGTCTGAATGCCTGGCTGCCGATGACAGTGGGCAGCATGCTGACAGCAGCTTCCCTCAGCAGTGCCACCTGCTTGCCCGCACGCTGACTTGTCGTATCACCTCCTACCACAGCTTGAATGGCCGGGTGGAAATTGTGCCTGGGGTGCCATGAAGTGAAAGCTACTTGGAAAGAGAACACAGATCTTGCCGTACTGTAGTCTAACACTGGTCTGTGCACTGCCAGCAAGGCTTTATGTCCAGTGACAAAGCTTGACAGGAAGACTGTGGATTGTCTTAATATCACCACATTGATGGATGTTTATTCTTGAAGAGCTTATTTAGGTGATGTTGGTGAATGACTCTTAAATTTTTGTAAAGTTTTTTTTTTTTTTATTTGTATCAAAAAATCAGCTTGATATGTTTGATTTTGGACCATTCAGTATTTGTTTCAAGTAGCTCTTGAAAAAAATTAAGTACTGTTCAGCAGCTATTTTAATGTATTGGTACATATTTAAGGAACTTTTAGATGAAAAGTACTGGATTGGATTGAGATTGATAGATAATGATCAAGATGTTCTTTAGTTATAATTAAGATACTGGATCAAACTCCAGTTTAAGCTGTGAAATGGCAATGCCTCAGAGTTGGTCACTTTGGTCCACTGCTTTAATTTTGACTATGTTATTGCTACAAATATTGGACGGATTAGAATTTGGATTCCCTGAGGATAAATTGTAGTTACTTTTGTGATTTAAAAAGGAAAAAAAAATGTTTCTGACTCTTCATCCATTTGTCCATTCTGGTCTTACTTGAGCTTAGGTTGATTTTGCTTCTAACGTTGCAGCAGTGGCATATCTTTACTTAAGAGTGTTTCCTTTTTTCCCAGGAACCCGCCTCAGTTCTTTCATGCCCTTATTTTATTTTATTCTCCTTACTTCCTTCTCGTCAGTCTCAGTTCACACACTTTCAATTGTTAGTCACACCTGCTTTTGGCTCTTGCCCATGGCAGCATCAGTAAACGTCTCTGTGTGTGCTTGTGTGTGGGCATGTGCTGTGGTGTTCAGGTATGGGTAATTTTAAGCCTCTTACAAATCCTTGTCACGCACATCTGTATATATTTTTTCCTTAGTTTAGTTGTCTCTGTTGGTGGTTGATTTCAGACATCTTTAGATTTTACACACAGGCAGACATGGCAGTTAAAAGCAAAAGGTAAAACTTAAACAGATGCTGTCTCCCTTGCTGTTCTTTGCATCAACATCTGAAGGCAGACGGCTGTCATCAGAGTGTGGTGTGTGTGGGTCCGACTTTGCTGTGTAACCTCCAAGCTGATGCAGAGTCCAGTTTCTGGCCTGAATAGCCTTTCTAGCTTAAAGCAGGCCAGTGGGATTGGACTCCAGCTGAACCTTAGTGGGTGTGTGTACTGTATGTATGTGCTCTCTTGTATAGCCAGCAGAGTGGGGGCCAGTTTGAATTATGGGCATTTTCCTCACTTTATCACACCTCTTCCAAGAGCTGTTTAAGGGTTAAACATTTGGTTTAGAGTTGATATTAAAATTGGTTTTAAGGTAGGGTAAGAGTTGAGGTTAGCCACTTGGTTGTCATAGTTAGAGTTGGGGTAAGGGACTAGGGAATGCTTTATGTCAATAAATGTCCTCAAAAATATGTAGAAGAGTGTGAATGTATTTCTGTACATTTCTGTATATAATATGCGCATGCAGGCATCTGGTGTTCTCTCTTTGACCTCAATCTGACTCCTCCTCCTCCATCAACACGTGGGAGACAACAATCCTAGATAGCTACACCTAATTGCATTTTGACAGGGCCCTCTTATTCCAGTGCCTCCAATTACACCCACACCCAAGAGTCTCCAGTGTATCTGTACCGTGATTATGATTGGTAATGATGATTGCCAGCTCAGGCATCAGAGTACACCTGTGAGACAGACTACTACCCCTCTGTGGGGCTGTACAATGAGGATTGGCACACTGCCTGTG
>OMLM01000853.1:34255-46048 GCA_900302695.1 Helostoma temminkii | reverse complement strand
ACACAGAAAGGCACCCAACCGACTTTTGGATTTAAACCCAGGTCCTTCTTGCTGTGAAGGACCTGGGTTTAAAGGACCTTGACAGTGCCAACCACTACACCACTGTGCTGCTCAAGGGACATAATGGGCAGCATAATATAAATGAACATTAGTAAAATAATAAACACTCAGACATGCATTAATAGTTTATGAAATTAGGTGTTTTTAACATTGGACCTGTTTTAGTCAACTCAACCAAATCTCTATTAAAATAAAATCTAAGACAAAATGCATTTAAATAATATTTTTATTATCTCTGTTTTCATCATTTAATTTGTCTGATAATTCATCCAACAACCACAGAGAAGCTGAACAGGAAACATTCTGAAATACCTCCAAATAGGTCATTTACAAGTGAGTCAAAAACATCAGAGGATTAATGAATTTAAATAAATTATATTTGCACCATTTGTTCCTGACATCTCACTGGGGAGATTCGCATAATTTTTGCATATATGAGTCAGAATATTGTATTTGCATAGTGAAAAAACAGACATTTATGTTAATATTCCATCTGTATTTTGATACTGAGCTTCACACACGCAGGTTTTGTAAAATATTTTTCACACATGTGCTAAAAAACAATGGAGTGAGATGCAGTGGATGCTAGAGTGGGGTGACTGGAGTCTCAGTCTTTGACTGGAGGGCTGTCTGACCTTGAGTGTGCTGCACATACCTGATGCTGCTTCACTACGATGTCTGTCTGCTGACCTTGAAACGTCTGCTGTGACAGCACAGCCTGTGCTTCACCTGAGAGATGGGGATGACACTGGGGAGTTAAATCAAAGGGGAGAGGGTAATGGTGGGAGAGAGAATGAGTCAGTAAGGAGGGAGAAAGACAGGAAAGAGGATGCAGAAGGAGAGCAAGAATTAAGGTCAAATTGAAAGATGGTTGGTTTCCACTGTTTAATGTTTTTAGCACTTAATAATAGAGAATATGAGTCATGTTCACAAGTGAAAAATTGCTTTTACACTTGATTTCAAGTGTGTGGTAAATAGGTCTAAAGATTTGTGACCTTATATATAAACATGGGTGCAGAGAAAATATATGCAAATTACCACTAGGAAGGGAGGAGCACTGCAGTGACATTGCATTTCCTTCTTCACACGTCACTGTGTCTGAACACTGGTAATGTGCTTTCACAATTTCAAGGAGCAGTGACTCTGCAGGTCCAACATTTATGTCATTGGGCTGATGATCATTTGGTCAGAGGTGAGAGAGAAGCATGCGCTATTTTATCAGCCCTCTGATTGGGTGAGGAGCTTACATCACTGATGCCTCATCACTGGTGGACTCACAGCTCATTGGCTCAGATCAGGCTTTAAAAAAATGGCACTTAATATTCACTACAAAGCTATTTTTACCCAAGTGTCCATGAAGCTGTCAGCTTTGACTGAAGATATAATAAGAGATGTTGTGAACCTCTAGATCTACAGACCAGAAGGAGAAACACACATTCTATTTTGGTTGTCACAAAGAGCTCCCTGCATCAGTTCTTTTGTTAACATTTTTAGCCACTTGAGAGTTTGTCTTTCTGGAAAACCAGGCTGAAGTCTTGCGCTCAGTGTAACTCAGAAGAGCTAGTTGACTTTAAGAGATTTATTATAAAAATGGCAGGTGTAAAGCCGGTGACTGAACACTGGAACCAGTACTGAAACAGGCTAGATCTCTCTCCTTCTTCGTCAGAGCAGATGAGTGAGTCAGAAGCTGTACACATGAGAGATAAGTCAGAAGCAGATCAGTAATGGATTGATGAGGTGAAGATAATTAGAGCTGAGTACTCACTCGCATGGTGCAGGAAATAGGAGGTCAACAGGGGTTGTGTTCACTTTTAGTTCGACTCCAAAAATGCTTGTTTGGACCATGTGACTGTGATACTCATACTGTTCCACAAGCACCATCTTCTAAACACAAACACTCAACAGATTAAGACAGGGACAAGAGACAGGTTCAGGTCAGGCAGAGTCAATAATGGGGAATGGGCAGGACAACAAAGACTGGAGAGTCACACACTTAAAACAGGTAAGCTGCCAATCTGGTGAAGTACTGGGGCTGGCAGACCTGCTTATAAAGAGACTGGTCGAGTGTAAGTGGTTAGGCTGCTCGGCAAAGTGGATCAGAGCAGAGAGGGGGTGAGACAGGAAATGACCAAATATAGATTGATGCAGGCAGACAGACAACTGTGACACTCAACTGACTTTGAGCTGGACTCCCCCCCTCCCACCTGTTTGCTGACATACCTCTGACCCAGTAAGAACCCACTTAGGGTCATAAAGACGGGGTACAGATTCAATCTACAAACTGCAACGAACACAGAGAACAGGCTTATAACCACTGGGGAACCGACTGGGTAGTGATGAAAGCACTGCATTGTAAATGGGTGATAGATTGTGTTGTAAACCACCTCCTCTGTTTAATGATGGTCGTTTAATCCCGGCAGTGAATAGCTTCTCTGACACCTCGTTTGAACCAATTGTCCTCCCTGTCTAGAATATGAACATTGTGGTCTTCAAAAGAATGACCCTTGTCCTTGAACTTTCATTCGACGTTCAATGATGTTGGTTAGGACTGTCAGCACAGCAAGAAGGTCCTAGGTTCGATTCCGGGGTCGGCCAGGCTCTTTTCTGCCCGTGTTTGTGTGGGTTCTGTCTGGGCACTCCGGCTTCCTCCCACAGTCCAGCTATGCAGTCAGGTTAAATGGAGACTCTAAATTGCCTGTAGCTGTGAGTGAGTATGTGAATGGTTGTCTTTGCCTATATATGTGGCTCTGTAATGGACCGGTGTCCATGTTGTACCCCGCCTCTCACCCGTATGATAGCTGGGCTCCAGCACGCCTGCGACTAAATGGTTCAGGATATGATCAGAATATATAATCACTAAAGTCAGTAAGAAATTTTGCAACAGAGATCCAAGATCATGGGGATAATATATTTAATATCTTCTATATCCAATTTATCTGAATTTAATATATAATTTAATGCCGTATATAGCTGTAAAATATGTTATATGAAGAATTTAAAAGGCCATTAACTCTTCTGGGTAGGTATGTTGCGTGTGGGGACCCCCACAGCCCCGGAAGTCACCCTGCGTCTCAACCTGACGGTGAAGGCCAGCAGCTGCGTGGAGCCTGGCAGCAGCTTCAGTGACCCTCAGTGCTCTGGGAAAGGCAAATGTATCACACAGCCATCTGAGGTGAGAAATAAAGGATATAAACACAGCAACGTTTTCAGCAATCACTCACTTCACGCAACAGTGCAATGCAAAACACGCAAGTTAAGCTTCCATGTTGTTATAAATCAACATTATCACTGGATCTGCATCATTGGACTCAGTGATGCAAGTGGCGTTTAATCAATCACAAATGTATTTGTTGTCTGTTTTGTATTCAACCTGTGGAAATCTGAGCATACAGTGCTTCAAAAAGTATTTCCTTCTTTCCTAATTTTTTTTTATTTTTTTGCACATTTGTCACACTTAAAATGATCATCAAACAAATTTGAATATTACACAAAGATAACCTGAGTAAATGCAGTTTTTTTAATTCATAAAGGAAGAAAGCTACCTAAACCTGCCAGAGAAATCACCTAAATAGAAGCTGTCTGACAAAGTGAAGCAAGCTAAAAGATCTAAAACCAACATTTATGCAAAGCAACACATCATGCCGCAATCTAAAGACATTCAAGAACAGATGGGAAACAAAGTAATTCCTGCGTATCAGTCTAGAAAGGGATACATAGCTATTTCTCAGGCTTTGGGACTCCAGCAAACTATGTTGAGAGCCATTACGGTGGTGAACCTTCCCAGGAGTGGCCGGCCTACCAAATTACTCTAAGAGCACAATGACCACTCATCTAGGAGGTCATAAAGGAACCCAAAACAGCATCTAAAGAATTGCAGGTCACTTGCCTCAGGTCAGTGTTCATGATTCAGCAATCACGAACACTGCATGCATGTTTTTACTTCCTGTTTGTCTCATCTACTCTGTGCTGCTTGAAGCAGTTTGCTGCATTTGGATATTTCAGCAGGACAATGATCCAAAACACATCGGCAAGTCCACTCTGAGTGGTTCAAAAAAAAAAAAAGATATAGAGAGGATAGAGAGGAAGCTGTTACATTTCCAGAGTTTCTCTCTTTCTGTTCAGTTTCTCATTATTCCCATTTGTATTTGAGAAAATCAGACCATTTCACTGCTGCCTGTTGACTTATTTTACAATCTGTACTCAGATTATTTCACAAGTTTGTCTTGCTTTCAGCTCTTCATTTAATTTTCTTCACCTTTAAGACTCATGTATTTGACATGTGAACTTTGTGTTTGTACTTTGCAGAGTACATTCTTCTGTGAGTGTGAGGACGGCTACACTGGGATTTTCTGTGAGGAATTTGACGCTTGTCACCACAGACCTTGCCGCAACAACGGCACTTGCACTGACGTTAGACAGGGGGATGAAGGGCGTAACTTCACATGCAGCTGTCCATCAGGTTTGTGTCTCCACGCAGCCTTTATGTCACGTTAAATGATCTCAGTCAGGCCCCTAAATGGGTTTATTGCGAGCTGTCTGTGATCTACTGTTTTACATTCACAAAGAGTCTCGGCATGATGGTGCAGTCTGGACTGGTGCTGTTTGAGCATCTTTGTATCTCAGAACAAAAGAACACAGCTCTTACTGAACCTTTGATCTCATCAGATTTATTTTAAGATTTGAAGCGAGGGCCTCTGGCTGGAAAGGTAATAGTCAGAGGTGACCACTGATTGCCTGTCACTTTCTAGGAACAAGCGCTGCATGAGCAGCTTGTGAGAGAAAACAAATAGACAACACTGTTAAATTAAGTTTAACTTGATAGCTTAAATAAAGGTGTGTTGATGAATTGTTTAGATATATCTGCATTTCTTTATCAACTACTGTGGTGATTACTGCGCCTTATAAGGAGGTTTACAAAAATGTAAAAATACATACAAATTAAGCACATAATATATTAAAAAAAAAAAAGGTCCTACACATTACCGTTTTGTGTCTTGTTCTGCGAGAATACACTATATCAACTTATAACCTACCTTTTAAGATTATTTCTATATATTGTATCAAAAATAAGTGTATTCGAAAGCATAATGTTCTGCATGTAATCGCACAAAACTGGCGAAGGGTAGTTATAGTCGGCATCACCTTTGGTAGCATTTAAACAAATTAAATGAAATAAATAAATATATAGCCTAATACCACTGATGCATGATTTTCAGGTTATGAAGGGGAGCGTTGCCAATTGCTGGTTGACCACTGCCTCTCTCAGCCCTGTAAGAACGGAGCCACCTGCTACAGCAGTCTGGCTGGGCCCAGGTGCTACTGCTCTGAAGGTAAGAACCCAATCACTGCACACAGGAGCCAATCGCTGTGTATGCTGGTGTGTATTTGCTATATATTAGTCAGGAATAATGAATGAAGCAGCCAAAAATATGTGGTTTGTTTGCACAATAGAAGTGACTGCACAGTAGTGTTGTACAATGTAGGTTTCGTCAGTTATTCATAACTATTCAAAAGATATTAATACACTCATTTGTACAATTACAGAAGTACAAACAGAGTCCAATTGCACAAGCCGCTCTGTCCAGAAAACCTTTACCATCTTATATTGCTGAAAAAACAGGAAGATCCTGCAATTGGGTGCACATTTTTTCCAGCTGTCTGATTCCAGCTATTATACACTCTCCCAGTATCTGTGCCATTGAGATGCTTAAATTAAACCTTCTTCCTCTTTTCTAATTAATCTCTATAGCCTCAGTGACCTGCAGCAGCCTCTCTGGGGAAATCTGTGACTGCAAAACTTGCTGCAGAAGCAGCATTTCTTAACTAGAACCCATTGGTTATTGGTAATTAATTTACACAATGTACTGACAACAGAGTACTGTAGCTACTCTTTATGCACACACCAAATGCAGGCAACAATGGAAGATAAAGAAACAGCAGATCTATATAAAAACTGACAAGGAGGGTGTTTCACCCCCAGCAGCCAGTTCATTGTCAACCTGGCTTCTCTCACACCGTTGTGTTAATCTGCAACAAAAATACAAGATCTGCAACAAGAAAAAGAATCCACTGCTTGTGTATTCATTTACAAAAATGAGAGAAACAGTGGTGAGAGCTGTACAGTGATCTGTGCCAGCCACTTTTAATTAGTGTGTGAAGATTGTTCGCGCTGCTTTTGAAGATTTCACAGCATTGTTAAATTATTCTGTGTCTGGGAGAACTTTTACTTTTGGACAAATCGGCTTTTGTGTGTTAATTTACAGGAAGCAGCAGAAATACAGTATATCAAATATATATGTAATGTTACTTTGAACCAAATGTTCTGTTAACTTGTTGGTTCGATTATTCGAAGAGGGGATTAACAAAATAAATAAAAATTCAAAATTACAGCTGAAAATATTATTATGCAACATAACAGGAGGAAATAATGCGTTTTTTGTGATAAATATTGTGAATTCTAAGAAAGTTTGTTCTGAGAACATGTCCTTGAAGAATCTCAGTCTTCCATGTGAACTTATCTGGAAGTTGAGTAATGACAAGTGGACTTCTTTCTGTTAGGTTGAAACATTTCCCTGCTCATCCAAGTAGCTTCGTCAGTCAGTGCAGATTGTTCTGAGAAAATGATGCATTTCATGTTGGACAGAAAAAGACAAACCCAAACTCTAAATGGAAAATCAATAGATATGAATGTCTCAGAATAGGCCAGGTTGTTTAACAAGAGATCAATCAATAACTGAGTCAGAAGGCTGAACACTCACTCTCCTGCAGGAGGGTACACACTGCATAAACAAGTGTCTTTTTGCAGGTTAGGTTGAGCATATTGTTATTGTCTGTTCAAAGATGAGTTTCAGAAATAAATTATATTGTTTATGCTTAAATACAAACATTGTAACAAGTTTAAGTGTGTGTCTATTAAAGAAAACAAACTGAGTTGAAAAGAGACGTGTGTTCGTTCTCCTGACCGATGTGAGGAGGATGATTTTAAATGCGTTTTGAATGAATTCATTTGTCTTAGGGGTTTCTTTGTCAGATTTGATTGGATTTTTATATTCACTATTAATACCCATGGGTGCATTCCTGTGGCCAGTCAGCTGCATTTAATGAACCAAAAGTTTGGGGGTTCTCCTGGACAGAGTCAGTTCTTTTCAGTCTTTTCTGTTGTGTTTTTCAGGGGCAGAAAAGAGTATAAATACTTTAAACGCATAATAATTAAAATACCATTTGTACAGCAGTGTCCCCCATTGGTAAAAAAATGTAAACACACTGAAATGACCACATTTAAATGTACAGACACACATTTGCACTTGCTGTTCAGCTAGCATCTGTACAGACACGCAATAAATAAAAAGATGGATGACATGACAACTAAAGGAGATAAAAAGATATTTTGGGGAATTTTTTATTTTCTTATTTTTGGAAGTTAACATTTGTTACTTCTGTTTGTTTTCCTGTCACCAGAATATCTCAAAAAAAGATGATTAATGTGGTTTGTAATATCTGTAGACAGGTTGTTATTGGTTTTTACCCAATCATAAAGGGTCATAGACTTAAAATCATAACAGTGTATTTTTTAGAGACATGTAATCAATATCCCAAAAATATTTTCCAAACTGAGACAATAATCATAACAAGGTTTGATAGTTTTGCTTCATAATCATCAGAATTCTGTACCCAGCTTTCTTCACTGAGTTCATGTGGATGTGGTGAAGAAGTGAAAATTGCATGATTATCTTAATACATAATCACTTCTATGAATTTCATAAATGTGTGGAAGAAGATTTGTGCTTTGATTCGAGGGATTTGAGAGACTATCACAGTAATAATGAGTTTGTTTCACTCACACATATTTACTTCTTTCTCTCACTTTCACACATGCATACACTTATACCCACTGACACAAGACAAACTGTGACTGCCTCCAGTCAGAAGTAGCAGGGCAGGCGGGGGAGTGAGTGAGCCAGCTAAATTTAAACTGTTAATTCTTGTTAATGTTTGCAGGTTTAAATGTTAGGAGCAGGAATGAAGATACTCCTGTGTGTCAGCCAGGTCTCATGTCACATTTTATGTATGTTTGCTCATATTTATATATATTTATACATATAAAAAGGAAACGGACAAAGACAGAGAGAGTAGCTGAGGTCAGCTTTAAAAGGTGCTGTGCAGTTTCACATAAGCTTAATACAGAGGGAAGCAGTGGATTAAACCATGAAAGAGCAAATACAAATCATAAAATTTAATTTATGCAACAGTTTACAAGTGTGGACAAGCATATTTGAGTGCGTAAAAAAGAAAAAAGAAAACAGTAGAGATGAGGGAAGTTGGATGGAGGCAGAGAAAAATGGCAAAGCAGCACTGGGCAATGGACACATAGATGAAAAGACAGAGTTGGGTTCAGTGGGATTTTTCCCTGACTTGTGCATGTTACTGCTGCCTCTCTGCTGCTGAATGATAAACGTCTCCTCAATAAAGTCTTGCAGATCGATGGATGCTTCAGAGAGATCTCTTTATTAGCTCAATGGAGCGTGTACCAGTGTGGTCAGCACAGGGATTTACTATGCTACCACTTTAAATCAGAGGACCCACACACACTATATCACACAAGGTATGTGCACATACACAGAAGAGTCTTTCTCCGCTCTGCTGCACTATAGCTGTTCTCCTGGGAGGTGAAGACAGAGGAACAGAAGGGTTGAAGACAAGGAGTTATTTATAGAGGAGGAGGATAGGTGGAAGTAGCAGAGGCTCATAAGATTAACAGAGGAAGTGAGGAAGAAATCAGTGGCATCATCAACACAACCAGTCACCCACAAAGGAAAATGTAGTGCAGGGGTTGGCAAACAAACATGGACAGCCATTGTAGAAAATGACAGGAACAGATCCACCCTTTGCCAGAGACACTGGTGTAACACAACAGACATTTCTACATGGTTATTTTTGGTGGTAGATGATGACAGAGTCAAACTATTTATTATCTTTGATTGTCTGTGTTAACATTCCCATCTATTGTGTCTACAAAACTGAGAAGCCAAGAGGTTTAAAGTAATAGTTTGACATTTTGGGAAAGAGTCTCATTCACTTTCAAACCATGTTATATATTGTGTTGAGGTTTCTGTGTTCGACTAAAACCATAAAGATTTTGTGGTGGTTTCACTGGGTTGAAGAGGAGACACAATTTCATGCTGCAGTGGATGTCACATATCCTACTGCCATAACAGATTTACATAAACACAACCGCATTTCCCGCTGCTTGTTCTCGTTATATTACTTGAATACTCAAACTTTAGAAGAGTTTCTTTACCTTTGCTTTGGAAATTGGTAATCTTCGTGTAGTTATATGTAAACTTGGTGTTGTCAAGTATCGGATAAAGACTCTGGCGGGGTATTTTATTTTGAGAAATAGTTAATAAAATAAAATCATGTTTACTCTGAGCATGTTAATCTTTCTTGCTGTTTTATTTTGTAGGTGCAGACACTATTTTGTGTTAATTTTCCCGGATTTGTTTCTGTCTTTATCTTGCTGTCCTGTCATTTAATCCCCTTGTCTCTGCACGGCTTCTCTTACAGGATACCAGGGTGCAACATGTGAGCAGAAGGTGGACCCGTGTGCATCCAGTCCCTGTCACAATAATGGGACATGCTATGCCCAGGGCCCCGTACCCCTGGGGTTTGGCTGTAGCTGCCCAGCAGGCTTCACCGGTCCTACCTGTGCCCAGCTGGTGGACTTCTGTGCCCTGAACCCCTGTGCCCATGGTGTCTGTCGCAGTGTGGGAAACAGCTACAGGTGTCTGTGTGTCCCAGGTGAGCTGTGGTGCCAGACAACTCAGAGACTGATGCTTTTTAAGGCTTTAGCTGCAGCTCAGAGGTGTATAAAGTACACAAACTCAATACTCATGTAAGTAAGTGTAAGTGTAAGTATAAGTAGAAGTACTAAAATACATAATCCAAATTTTACTTAAAGAACAAAATAAATGTACTTCACTGAGAAAACTATGTATTTTAATGCTGAATTTGATGCTATTGATAATATAAATATTAAGATCTGGTTTACTATAATTTTTAATGGTTAAAATAATAGTAAAAATGTGTTGAAAAATCGAAAATGGAAATACTCCTCTTAGCTACCATATCTGCTGCTGTCAGATAAAGATCAGACGGCTCAGCCCATTTTTGTTGTTTGAACAAAATCAAAAATAAAATCACCTATGAATCCTCAAATCTTAATTGCAAATTTGTACATTTTAACTTAAACTGCAACTATTCCCATTCGTATTTCATATTTTCAGAAAGAAATGTGTCTGTAGGTGCCAGTCTAGGAAACACTGTGTGTCTTTGGCTGCGTCAACAATCCCTCCCTATTCACCATATTTATTTCACTGTAATCATTATATTTTGTAGTGGTGTCCCATCTCATATCCTATATAGTGCACTGAAAGTATCTCATCATCCAACACTGAAAGTAGTAACTAACTCATCTGGTGATGATTACTAAGTGTCAGAAATCTCATTTTACTGCTCTCTGCTGAGTCGACTATTAAGTGTAAATTTTCTCTATATAGGGAACAGTGAATAAGTGATTTTGGACACAGGATTTGTTCTGATATGCACATCTTTGTCTTCACGTGTTATCTTTTAAGTAAAATATGTATCTATGTGTTGTAAACGTAACTATTCTGTTCATTGTGAATCTCAATATCAGTACTATACTACATACTACACAAAATAGTAAAGGTTATTGGTGGTGGCGGAAGTTATTTTGTCTTTAATCAGAACTACTATGCAGCAGTATTTACATAAGGGAATTTTAGTAGAAATAGAATTTGAAAAAGTTAATATATTACTACAAAATCACATAATTTCTAGTTTAAACTGAACCCAAACAATTAGTAGAAGTATAAGTGTTATAAGTGTATTCAAAGTCAATCTAAATTAACACTTGGCTTAGAGACCTGCTGAGCTCTTGTACCCGTTGATCTGTTTTTGGTACGCTCGTTCAGAAATCCATCCATTCCTTTTTGGATTTTCATATTCCATAGACTCAGAGTAGCGGTAAATATCACATGGCTGAATGACAGTTTCTTTAGCCATGATGATTGTGCACTGGTGCTAATATCTCTGTGATGAAATCAATTTAGTACAATAATGATGTATCATTATCTATTGTTTTCCAATTACCTTGTAGGGATGAAGAGACAGATGAATTTCCTAGTGGCTTTTAAACATAATTTGACACTCTGCCCTTCCAGCTCTCTGTTTATACTATCTGTCAGTCAAATATATAAGCCTTTCACCTTTCTCAATCTCTTATTTAATGTGTTCATTCTTCCACATCTACAACCTCTATGACTGCACCTGCAATATGACTTTAACCAGGAAAATATTCAGAATTAAAATAGTTTTTGGTTGCTTATGCTGTTTTTTTCACTTATTGATCTGGGAAAGTTACTGCTTGAGCTGATAATCCTTCTATACTTTATATTCTTTGGGTTTATTCAAATGCTTTCTCTCTTGCTGTGTCCTGGCAAAGAGCAGACATCAATTGCTTTCCACTTATCCAGAAATATAATTCTCTTCACCACAGCCCTAGTATTAGTCTTTTTCTCTTGTATTTCTTTTTACAATTTTTTATCAGCTTGTCCTTTTGTCCCTCCTTGTCTTTATCTTCCTGCCTTTTACCTCGCCTCATTTCCCTCACATCCTCTGTTGTCTGGTTGCCATGGTGAAGCTGTTACGCTG
>OMLM01000853.1:23073-34227 GCA_900302695.1 Helostoma temminkii | reverse complement strand
ATTGTCTAACTATGCTGGTGCAGATGGTGCCATCCAATCAAAGTCTCGACTCAGGCAGCCCTGCCTAATAAGTTCGGTGAAATTGGTAATTTGTAATTAGCATCTCAGCAAATACACACACACACACACACGCGGCCTTGTTGAATGTGCTTGGATGTGTGTAAATGCCTGCTGTCTGTCTGTAGAAGCTGGGGATCTAATACGTAGAAGGATTTGTCCTCCACTCTCCTGTAATCCAGCTCACATGAGAGGCTGCCAGCCCACCAGCAAACCCACAGAAACCAGACACAGTCTTGGAAAGGCACTTGACATTTCTCTGGCATTTCACAGAGAGAACCCTAGAGAATCTAACTGGGCTCCTCATTAATTCCTCCTCTTTCCTTCCCAAAGCACACATTAGCCATGGTCCAGGGAGGGTTTGTTGAAGCTTCAGTCAGTGCAGGGGCCCCATTGAGAAATTGACTCAGTGAGGGAAGCGCTAATGAAAACACTACACTGGTCATATAATAACTCTGGAGACACTGGTCCTCTGCTGATTTGGTTCACTTGTAGACAGTGGAACATTTCTAAGAAGCGCAGTGGCTCTGTTAAGAGTGTTATTTGGTATGTGAAGGCACGAGTGTTAGATCAGTGTGTATACAAACATCACATTTATTGGCACGATTACTTCTGCTCTACAGATGCAGGGAGGGCAGTTTTGTTGTTGGAGGGTATTCAAATAGACAAACATACACTGACCTTTGGTTGACTGTATCCTCCCACTCGTTTCATCTTCCATTGCTCACCTGCATTGCTGAAGCTCATAAGTAGGACACACATTGCAGCAGTGTGGGTTAAACAGAAGCAGTCAGCTCTTTTGTTTACACACTGTGCATGACAAAAGATGTTCTGTTTAGCCTCTTAATGGTATTGGAAAGAATCAGAAGACGCTCTGATTCTCCTTTGCCTGTGTTTTGACCATGTTTTTCGATGTTGCACACAGACTTCCTCAGTACTCAGCTGCCATCCTATGGAAAAGACAGTGCACTGCATGTCATTTGACCATTTGACCATTAAAAATGTACCAGACTTACAATATTGTAGCATGTCACAATATCTTCATTCTTCTACTGCAGAATTAATAAGTGTAATAATTTAATATATGTAATCATGTCTGTAGTTTACCTGTGCTGTATTATTCACTTATCCAAACATGACTAGTGATACTGTTAGTCATTGTGCTGTCTTGTGCATTTTTGTCAAGATTGTTTTAGTGAAACAGCAAACACATGAAGCAAAATGAAAGTAGTGATGATAATATACAGGTTACCAAAGAATTCCCCTCTGGGTGCAAGGTGTACAGGAAAATAAAGATCAGGCGGGCATACAGGTAACAGATATAGAGGTTGGATAAATATAAATTAAATAAAGTACAAAAGTTAGTAATTGAAATCTGTAAATCTTCTAGAATGAAGGTACTTTCATTGTAATGATACACTGGGTTGTGCTGAGAAGCTCCCTGGTGTGAATTGTGGTTGACAGGAGCAACGCTAATTAAACTTGAATTATAACTACAGCATATAATCTGCGGTAAGATCTGACACCTTTGATATGCTTACCCAAGGACCACCTCCACCATTTTTGCTGCTTCGTGCTGCTTCAAAAAAGTAGTAGTCGGGTTTGTCAGTGATGATCTTATACACTGACAGAGATATTAATTAACACATTAAGCAGCAGTATTGATTGGACTCATTCATGAATTTCTGTCTTTTATCCAGCCTTATCTGTAACAAACTTTTGGGTCCACCTAAACATCACGATTAATAATTCTAGCTGCTGATCTCAGCTAAAAAAAGCATGCACTTTCAGCAAAACCATTCCTTGATAAATACAGGTTGCAGCATCTTATGACTGCACCAACAATGCAGCAGTGTGTCATATTTACTGTGTGCATTGTGTTTCTCATTAAGGCTACCACGGCTTGTACTGTGAGGAGGAGTACAATGAGTGTCTCTCTGCACCTTGCCAGAACTACGCCACCTGCAGGGATCTCATCAATGCCTATGAGTGTGTCTGCACACCACAATTTGAAGGTATGCATCTGTTTATTTTTAGATGTAAGCACACATTAGGCTTTTATTAGGTCATAGTTTTTAAAGTATTTAATATGCAACAAGATAAAATATTCCCTCTGCCTGGGTGTGTGCAGGCAGGCACTGTGAAATCTACAAGGATCCATGTCTGAAGATGCGCTGTCAGAATGGAGGCCGCTGTGAGAGTGCAGGACTTAACGCTTCCTGTGCCTGCCCACCTGGATACCTGGGTGAGCAAGGCAGCATAAGTGTTTATGTGGTTGAAAACAACTCTCCAGAGTCAGAATATGTAGCATCAGCCTCACTTTCTGTCCTTGGCGTTGATTATCTTATTGTTACTGAATCACATATTATCTGTCTGCTCAGGGGAGAAGTGCGAGATTGACATCAACGAGTGTGAGAGCAATCCTTGTCACCATGGAGGCACCTGCATTGACCAATCAAATGGCTTCACCTGTCACTGTCCACCTGGTTGGGTAGGCCCCAGCTGTGAGATTCGTAAGTCACCCTGTCAGAGAAACCATGTTCTGCTATTAATCTAAACAGAGACATAAAAATCAGTGTGCTTGTGTGTATGTGTCAGACCTGCAGTGGAAGCCAGCACACCCCGACGACACCCTGACCAACATGCCCCGCCACTCCCTCTACATCATCATTGGAGCACTGTGTGTGGCCTTCGTCCTCATGCTCATCATCCTCATCGTAGGCATCTGTCGCATCAGTCGCATTGAGTACCAGGGCTCATCCCGCCACGCCTACCAGGAGTTCTACAACTGCCGCAGCATTGACAGCGAGTTCAGCAACGCCATCGCCTCCATCCGCCACGCCAGGTCAGTGGCAGGATTTGTAACCTTGTTTTGGCCAGAGTGTAAACTACACAAAAAAAACATTGCTTCTGCATCGCCACAGTTGTCACAGCCACAGTTGCCATAGTTGTCACGCTGCCCAAAACAATTTCAACTCAGTGTAGTTAATCGTTTGTTCTTTAGCTTCAGGACAGTGTGAGACAGCTAAATGTTCCAAAACAAGGAAGCAAGCGTCTCTTGAGCTGAGGTTGTTTTTGTAACTAAATTTAAAAGACAAGTTATTTAACATGCAAGAAAATTCTAATAAAAGATGCAATTAGAATCCAGAAATTTCAAAAGCCAGGCAAAAACTTTTCAGTCTTTTATAAGTCCCTTGACTTGACAGAAATTAAAGTTAATATAATGAAATGCCATAAAATAATTCCCTGTATTTCAAAATTGCATTTCATGATCAGTGTTAATGCATAGTTGACATGATTGACTGACTGATGCTTTCTCATTAGATTTGGCAAGAAGTCCAGGCCTGCCATGTATGATGCCACCCCCATCGCTTACGAAGACTACAGTCCTGACGACAAGCCTTTGGTTACCCTCATCAAGACCAAGGATCTGTAAAGCCCAACACATTACAAGCAGCACACATACAACTGCACATGTACACATGTGCATGAACACCACACTCACCCACACAAAAAGTAATATAAATCTTAATCTCCTAATCATTTCTTAAGAGAGAAACAAAACAAAATTGAATGTAAAGTTGACAAAAAATACAAAACATACTCTGTAGTTTAAAAAGAACAGATCTGGAGTTTGATACATATATTTTCTCGTCAGAGTCCACAATAAGGCTGTATTGTAGCATAAGAACATAATTTGCATTACATAGGTTATCGATGATGAGTAACACTACCAGTGATGTCTGCTGTACAATAGAGTGATGTTAGTCTGCACCAGACTGTCTGTCTGTAGGTGGGGCCAGCAACCCCACATTTCTAAGTGTAACCTCAGCAGACAGAGCTGACAGCAGTCCTTACAGATGTTGTAGAAATAAGTACACTCCTCATGGTGCATATAAACTGTATCTTTTTCTATATCTAAAACAATTCTGCGGTAGGTTGCCTTACTTCGTGCATGGTTAGATTCGATGTTCTCTCTGCATTATTTTAAAATCATATGTACTTGGTTGTTGGTTGCTATTTTTTCATTGCAGTTGTATTTCTCTCTGTCAAGACTGTGCCAAATATTTTCTTTAAGTAAATTATGGTTAGTAGATAAATACATACATGTATAAAATAATAGTCTCAGAACTTTACTTTTTAAATACATATTGTCCTGTTCTTCACATGCAAGTTTCTCATTGGTGTATGAGTAGTAAAGCCAGTGGGTTTACTGGAGTACTGTGAACCTACCATCCTACTGTATATATTTCAGTGATGTTTAGGATAACTGGTAGGTATATTTCTCAATGCACAGAAAAATTGTTGGTTTTACTCTGTGTACCTGTTTATTCCAGTGTACAATTCACCTCTACTACTGACAGTGTTGAATAGTTTCTGGATGAGAGTTTATTTGCTGGAGTGGTCTCCCGCTGGCATAAGGGTGGAGAATAGGAAGGCCAAGGAAGAGGAAAAGGAGGATGAGAAGGATGATATCTACTGCAGAATATATGTGCTTCTGTGTCCTGCCAATGGAAAACTTCTGTCTGTGCAGCTGTGTTGTTCTTCTCAAGGTCAAGCAGTGTTTTGCCAATAGGCTCAGTTAATCCTCTGATTTATTTTCTCTCATTTTAAAGACAGCAACCTCATGATTACCTATTATCTATGTTGAATGAAGTAAACAATAAAGATTCAAGTGAGTCTCACTTGGTGTGTCGTGTGGATTTTGACTAAAACTTTATTCTGGCCGATTTATAATAGCTTTATTTATTATAACTTCTTACAAATAATACCCCAGTGATGTCTGTAGAAGTACTATCAATGAATCTGATCTTCACCAAAGTCACAAACAGAGATAAACACAATATTTCTAAGCTGATAAAACATAAAACATAAACAAGCCTTCCTCCCTTCCTAAGGTGCCAGTTCTCCCTAACATCTGTTTGTCTATAATGTTCCTGAGGTCATACCCTCCAGTCCATCAGAGCCCATCAGGACCCTTTATTAGCATAAGTGCTGGTAATTTTACCACCCAGATGTTCATCGTGGAAACATGAAATACACACTGTGACTGCAGAGTCATGACACTCAACACACCTGCATGCAGAACATGTGGTCTGCTGTCGAAGTTCAGTCTTTATTCTGTGTATGCCCTGGAAGGACAGGAGCACATTGCCTGTTACAGACAGGCAGATTCTTCCTTCTCTTCAATGCCACCACCTTGATAAGGTTTTTTCCCACTGGGCTAGAAGCAGTTATGTAAAAATAATAAAATACATCATTATTGTCCAAGTTAAATAAATACAATAATAATTATTTTGTGTCAATAATTTGGGCAGCAATAAAGTCAATTCATTCAACATTCCCCACTTTCCAAGTAATAGATGGTGTTTGAGAGGATTCTTACTTTGAGAATAACCACACCTAACCAAACCTACAAAGCAGTGAGACAGACTGAATGCTGAGAAGCTTAGAAAGACTAAAACGTGTGGGCATCACTACAGCAAATTACTATAGACTTTGTTCTTACTCGCCTTTGTCAAACTTGGAAATTATGAGAACAGAACCTTAAACTAACCACATTTTTATTGTGAGTGGCAATTGAAGTAATGCCATGGCATTTATGTTTGGTTTATATATAATTATTTCCACTTCAACATTCCTTCTCTGGTTTGATGACTAAGCTTCTGAGACAGTAAATTCCTTTTTATAATGGTACCAGCCTATAATTACGGGTGTCATTTATTGTTGAGTTGATTATGCTTATTTGGGTACAGTGTTTGTTTCATTAGAAATTGTCATAGGAAAACTTTGGCAGCAAGTTTGTCTAACTGTAGCCAGAGTCAAATCCCTAGAGAGGACACGTGGAAGGATGTTTTGCAAAAGCTTTTGTTGTAGTTAAGGAAATGACTTCAGTGATTTCAAGGCTGTCCAAACCTGCCTGGTCCTAAAGAGACTTGGCAAAAATGGCATCCATGGGAAAGTTCTAAGGTGAAAGCCACTGCTGCCAAAAAGAAACGCAAAGATTAGACTCAAAGTTTGCCAAAAAACATTTTGATTATTACCAAAACATGTTCTATGTACAGATGAGACAAAAGCTGGACTTTTTGGAAGTTGTGTGTCCTGTTACGGGTGATGTAAAACTAACACAGGATTTAATAAAAACAACATTATATCATCAGTCAAACAGTAGTGTGATGGTCTGGGGCTGCTTTGCATCTTCAGGACCTGGACGACTTGTCATAATTGATGGAACCATGAATCCTACACTGTCCAATGTCCAACCATCATTTTGTGACCTAAAAACAATGGCCTAGTGGCCTAGTCAGTGTTCTGACTCAAATCAGATTGAGATGCTATGGCATGACCTTAAGCAGGCTGTTCATGTTCGAAAACCCTCCAATGTGGCTGAATTAAAACACGTCTGCAATAAGAGCGGGCCTAAATCCCTTCACAGCAATGTTAACAACTCATTGCCAGTTATCACACATGCTTGATTACAGTTGTTGCCACTGAGGATGTCACAACTAGTTTAGACATTGTTTTTCCCCTAATAAATTAAATCAACATTTCAAAACTGCATTTTGTTTTTACTCAGGTTATCTTATTATAGGTAATATTAATATTTGTTTGGTCATCATCATTATATAAGTGTGACAAATATGCAAAAAAGTGAAACATCAGGAAGGAGACAAACACTTTTTCACAGCACTGTGACATCGGCACATTTAGTAAATCCTTCTGTATTTTAACTGGGTTCAGATCAGCCAACACATGGCGTGTGACTGTTATTTCTAATGACAACAACTTGCTTTATTTATTTAAAGTCCCTATACATAATTTCAGGTGGTCTTCTGAAAACCAAAGCTAACTCAAGACCATGTACAGTACTTTTTCTCCAGTAAGACTATACCATCCTGTCTCTGGCACTACGCATGCTTTCACATAGTTGGTCTTCTGTGAAAAGCTACATTAAGTCAGATACTGTATGAATTTGGCCCGAATTTAGACCTGATTAAGTTGCACCGGGCCAAATTTAGAATCAGGTTGACTATGGGTGGAACCGGTTGAAGTGTGAGCAGGGTCCCTTTGCCAGATTAATCCCCTGATCCTGTGTGATCTGATGGATATTGCATGACAGAAACTTTGGTCAGTTGTCTGGCAGTGTGAGCAGTTGTACAGTCCAATCACTACATGGCTGATGTCAACGTGCAATTGTTTTAACACAAGTGGAGTAGTAACAGTCATGTTATGTCCAAAACTGTAATATACACAGATCAGCCACAACGATATCGTTGTGGGTGACTGCCAAAATATTTACTGGAATTTTGGTGGAAAACAGACATGTGGAGATCCATGTCTTTACAAACATAACTACATTTTCTCTTTTTGTAAACAACGAGAATAAATCTGTTTTGTTTTCTTAGCTTCTATTGAAAATGTCACTGTATAAACTGTACTGGGAGTCAGTGTGAGCTCCTCATTCCGGCCAAACTGGTTCTGGCCAAGCAGGGAGGCCGAATAAAATGTGTCCCACAGGACTGAAAAATGTCTTGCAGCGTCTGGCTGGCTTTAACTGTTAATTCTCTCTGTGCAAAAGAATGCAGCATGTTCAGGCAGGTCCAGTTTCTGACTCCATCTGGCATGTGGATGCAGCTGGCTTTGGTGTGACTTGCTTGGATGATGGGACCTTATGAAAAAGAAGTATATTCAAGTATAGTATTAGTATACTTCATTTAAACTAAAAGTGAGCAAGTATTCAGTATACCATATTTGTACTTGTCAGAGATAAACTAAAAAAGTGCAGTACATAGAAGTATACTTACTATACTTGACATATACTTAAGTATAAACTTTAATTATATTACTGGTTTGTAAGGGGTGTGGGGAATAGCACACAATAAATGGCACCATTTCACTGAAATAACAACATTTGATCTGCTTGGAACTCAGAAACATGACAAGGACTGGACACGTTCTGTCCCATTTTTCACTTAATTTCTTAGAAAATGTGTTTTTGCAGCTTTAGAAGGCTGATTAGTTGCATCTGCATATTACGAGGACCAACCACTGGTTGCCATGTCAGACTTGGTGCTGCTGGGCCAAAAGAACAAGGATTTCTTTGTTAGTAAAGCCTCTTAACTTTTAAGTTAGAATATTTCAACATGATTCTCAGAAATGTGTATTTTTTTTAAAGTGTGGCATTGATAAGCAGTTGTAGCTTTTACTGTTTTCTGTGTGTAAATGAATGTTTCTGTAGTCTAATCCAGGTTATGATTAATGTCTTACAGTTGCACAATGTTTTCTAGAAATCATTTACTACCCAAATGTTTTAGCAAATGACTATTACTATTTCAGCTTATGTTAACGAATGCTCATCGACACCAGATTCTTCAGCTTTCTTCAACCAATGGTGGATCTGAAAAACAAATAAAATAAAATCTTGGGAGTGTTAGTTTGATTCTGTTCAGTTTGTTTCAGTGTAAAACGCGAAGGATGCTCTCACGTCTCAGTTATCGGTCTCAAACATACTGTCTGTCACTTCTCTGGCAGGAGCCACGATTTCCTAAAGCACCTGAACGCATCACCAGGAGCCGACAGGTACCTCCACCTGCTGGCCAGTCTGCTAACTACAGCCAGGCGGAGCAACACATCCTACAGTACCGAGCAGTCCGGATTGAAGGAGGGCAGAGAGGCACGGCGTGAAAGCGACCAGATGTGAACCGGGCTACGAAAAGAGAACAAGCAGTAAAGACGGAGAGCCTTTGATTCTGCGAATATGTGGCAACCCGCGTCGGAGCGACTGCAGGTAGGACACGGGTGTGTGTGAAACGCTTAATGTCGACGGAGCAGCGGCAGATAAACGCATGAGCCGTGGTCAGTAGGTGAAACCCGCCGAGCCGAGCGTGGATCCATCCTGCAGAGACTTGTTGTGGTTTCGGAGACGATACAGATGTTTATCGCGCAGTTGTTGAGGGGGGAAAAAAAGAAAACAGCTTAATGTATTTACAAATAATTTCATGCAAATCTGTCTCTATATGCGACCCCCCTTTAGTGCTGCGTTTAAATGCACCCCCTGACGTTACGCAAGCCGGGCTACCGAGCAACAATTTGTCCCTGTGCTGCGTTACTGTGCAAATCTGATTCAGGTTTTCCTAAACTGTCAAATGACATATTGATGTAGTGTATAAAATGGCTCTGGTGGCCCTCAGGCCAGTACCTTCACTGCAGGCCTGCTCCTCCTGCTGCTGTCATTCTGAGTTCCCTTCATGTTGCCACAGCAGAGCTTAATCTTCATTTTCCTCTTCATTCCTGTGTGTCTCGCTAAAAACCAGGCTCTGGTCACTAACCTGCCGCCTGTAACCTGTTAAGAAGCGGAAAAAACCACCGTTAATGACACGTAGTTTGATATCCAGGGGCAAACCGTGCACTGAGCCTGCAGACGTAATGCTCTCCAGATGTCAGCCTGTGGACTGCCTGCCAAGTGAACTTGCACAATCGCCGTTTCTGCCCAGGCGTCAAGAACATGGAATCAGAAATTGTTATTAAAATCGAGAGCTCCGGTGTTTCAGATGAGGAGCAGGAGCGCTGCAGATGACCTGCTGCCTACACATGCAGATCTGTGTCACCCCGAACACCTGAGCTGTAGCTGTTTAACTGGGCACAACCGTCAGAGTGAGTCTATATGTGTCGCCTAGCAACCGCGGTCCCATTCTTTCCGGGACCTATATATTGATCTGTTATCGATTAAGCTTTGATGATCGGTGTCTGTGGGTCACTCTCAGCAAGTGTCACAGAGTCAACACTGTGTGACAGTAGATTCACGGTGAGATTCCAGTCAGAAAAACAGCCACACTTACTGCAGGAAGCCCTGGTCTAATAAGGTCATGTGTTTTCAGTGGATGTTGTCAATCCACCATTCTACAGGTTTAGCTGCTTAAAGTGCACGTGTTTAGACTTGAAGTCAGACAGGACCCAGCTGATTGGACACTTTACTAAAGCCCTGCTTGTGAATAACGCTCATGTAGCCCTCAACATGTACATGCGGCTCTGGGCTGTTCCTCTTGGAAGAGGGATCCCAGTGTTGCTCCTCCTGAGGTTTCTTCCATTGTTTTCCCATTAAAAGGTTGTTTGGGGAGTTCTTCCGTGTCCGAGTCGAGAGTCTACAGGCAGAGGGTGTCGTCTTAAAGCGGTTTGTAAAGCTCACTGAGCAAACGTCCACATTTGACATTTCTTTACAAATACATAGATGCAAAAGGGCAAGATGAGTCACATCCTCTCAATCAACAAATACGATTTTGTCACATGTGGATAAATGTTGGATTTAGAAAACCTGACTTCAGTTTCCCTTATAATGTGAGAAAGTTGTGGTTCAGAATACCTGCAAAATAATAGTGGAGTCCTACAGTGAAAGCAGGTTATAGGACAATTGGTGTACCATACCGTTCCCTGCTTTGTAACCATGGCGACGGCCATCCTTTAAACTCGCAATTCGCCTCTTTTGAGTCAGTAATGGTGGAGTTTTCTGGAGCTGACTCAGTGAGATTGTTGATCTAGAGCATACTAGTGTTTATTAGCTTCTGTTTTGTTGTTTTCATTCACCGTGGCATCTGTCCATATTATCCTCACTTGCGCTGTCCTCTGTTGCCATAGCAACACCTGATGTCTTGCTGCATTTTTGTCTCATGCTCCGGCAGAGGAGGAGAGAAAACAGAGATAGACGGAGGTGGTGGGGGCGAGGAGATGCAGGTCGTGGCATGAGCAATGACAAGCTGCTTTTACACTGAAAGTCAGAGATGTTTTTGAACCAAAGTGTGTGTGGGTGTTACATTGTGCCTCTTTGTTGTTCTCTCCCTCTGTCAGTCCATTTCTCTCTGTCCACTTCCTCATCCCTCCTACGCCTTGCTGACCACATCCCTTGGTCAGTTTCGGGACCCTTCCTCCCCAAGCAGAGGCCATGTTAGTTCAGCAACATATTGCACAATTTTCTTCTTGGCATGTACACACACATGCTTAGGGACACTGGTTTAGTAAGCTGGCAAGCAGCTTAAGCATGTGTATATGCACACACACACACACACACACACACACACACACAAACACACATAACTCCTATTG
>OMLM01000853.1:4531-23053 GCA_900302695.1 Helostoma temminkii | reverse complement strand
CACACACACACACACACACACACACACACACACACACACACAAACAACTTCCTTTTTAAGTATCCCCAAGGATACCAAACATGTTTTCCCTCTCTCAGCAGTTCTTTCTTTAGCCATGGTTTCCATTTTTGACATTTTATTGTGTGAGACACTGACAAACAGGACAGAGCAGATAAAAAGTTGTGGGCCTGACAGTGCGGATTATCTGACTGAGGTCAAACATGGTCCCGTCTGTGCAACTTGTCACCGTCTGCAGTTATTTGTTTATACATCAGTCTGTCTTTGTCTGTCTGAGGTTGTTTTGTGGCTGCAGTTATGTTTTGGCTTTTGTGGCAAAAGGACTCCTCAAGCAGACTGGCACAAAGTTGCCATGGGTCCTGGCTTGTGTTTCAGATGCCTATTGGCTCTCATTGGCTCTTCATATTTAATGACTGGGGATAATCACCTGATTGTGGAAGTTATATTTTGGAAGTTAGACTTTTCATGGAATTTTTTATCCTTCTCATTAGTTTTTTCCTCGCAGTCCTTACTTTGCTGCTTTGCTGAGGCGCAAAGTTTGGTAGATTTAGTCCAATGAGCAATATTGTCAATTAATAAGCAAGCAGAAATATGAAAGATTTGAATGTTCCAGCTTTCATATGTGAAACTATTGTTCATTCATTGTTGCAGATGTGGTGTTTTGGAAGTTAGAAAAATCAGCTCGTTAAAACCAGTGAAGTTATATGAAAAGTAGGCTCCTTTTCCTAATGCCAAGTGGACTTTTGTCCAAAATATGGACAAAAGTGTGTCCAAAAAGGGGAACCATCAAATTCACCATGTTCTTGTTTGTGAATCGTGTTTTTGTCAGTAGCAGGTCCTTACTGCGTACCCCGGATCTGCGTAGGCTATTTCAGATGCTATGCTGGGCTTGTTGTTTAGGTCAAAGAGTTGTTGATGTTTTTACTGCCTACTTCTACAAAACTACCTTCCCCCTGGCTTTGAGGTTTGGGTACTTTAATACCCACTTCCTGCTACAGACTTAACTCGCCAATCACTACATCCTATTATTCACCTTCTCTCTCCCACTTTGCCTAGTGCACCAATCATGGTTGAGAAAAACAGGTTTCCTTTTACGTAGGGACCTCCTACAGTCATCTTGAGCCTGCTCAGACAAATTTCCTCTCATAAACTATCCGAGGATCAGAGGGGGAGACTGTAAACAGCTTAGAAAGTTACACTGCACTGCCCAGTCGTTTCCATGCGAGCAACTGGAGGAGTTCATCCTACTTCTGGCTTTAGGAAGTAACTACCACCACATGCTCCTTCTGTTGCTTTACTTGTGAATCACAGCGTATTCTTAAGTGTTGTTACAGAAGAAAGGATGTGTTGGTGTATACATGGCATTTGAGGTACAAACAAGGTCAGGACAGAGCTGGCTGCAAGTACAAAATAATGTACGGTTTGTAAAGCCTCAAAGTGAAGTATCTGCTGCAGCATGCTGGTTAATCAGGCCCCATTTTGAGGAGTAAATTCATGAATTCATTTGATGTGGAACTGCTCATGCTGTGCTAGCTCTTTCACTGTTTACTCACTGGCAAATGGCACAAGTGAGGAAAAGAATGATTCTCATTATCTGACAAAAAACCTCTGCAGGATGCTGTGATGGCCGTTTGATGTCTGTTGATTTGTCAGTAAATGATTTAGCTCCAGCGTTTAAAGCACTTGTAGACTTCTATTATGACATGATGGTGAGAGTGACACATTTATTTCTACCACAAAACACTCAATTTATTCAGCTAGTGACCTTTTCTTTTTTTTCGTGGAAATGTACAGTAAAATGGTTCTGATCCTGGACCATGTCTGACTCTACACTTTGGTCTCTTTTGAAAATGAAAAGACAAGACACAGAACAGATGACCTGAAAACGGTCCTGTCATGCTCTCTGCCAGCACCCAACAGACCTACAACATCTGGTGCAGAACTCTGCACACTCTTTTCATCTTCTGGCACTTTCCCTGTGTGTGTCTGGACTGATGAGTGCACGTGTCTGAGACAGGCTAATGTTGTCGACAAACCATTTTCGGTCTTGAGGTCTGCATTAAGCATATATTATAATGTTAACCATACTAGTCATACATAATATCATATCACTAACCATGTTTTAAGTCCTTGGGATGACACAGTAGCTATTTGTTTTCAAAGTCTGTACTTTATTAGATTTCTTAGATTAGATGCTTTTTACTCACAGAACATATATCTACTTTGCTTCAACTGACATAATTTCCAGTTGGTTTCTACTGTTTTGTCATTATCACAGTCTCCTAACCCCTATTTTGTGTGTCTCAGTGGGTGTGGCAGATGCCTGCTTTCACCCTGTTATGGAGTGACCTGTGAGAATGCTCCCTCGGGGGGACGAAAGTTGAACTTACCATCTGTAACCTGTTAAGCTCATCACTGCAGGAGACACTCGGCACACTCTTCAAGGCCTGTCTGCTTGATTTCTCATGAAAATGATTGTTAAGTGGTCTCTTGGATTTGCATATTTTTAAATGCACAATTATTTCATAATGGAGACACTTTGAAAAATTAGAATCCTGATCACACTTGTTATTTCCACAATTATTAGCTACAGCAAAGTTACATATGTAACATTGGCTTCCTGCAGCATTTTTTTAAATTATGGGATTGTCGAGTTTTGTTGACTTTCTTGACTCTTTTCATCATACATACACATTATTGATATGAGTACAGGCATCAGTGAGTCAAAACAGATACAGTTATGCTGCTAGATATGTATGTATGTGGATAAAACGCATGTGCATTTAGACAAGTGTAACAGTTTATCATCATTTTTTTAATTGGAAGACTTAAAATGGTGTGCACACACATTGGCTTCTACAATGTAGTCAAGTCTCTTCATATTACAGTATATTGTGTCTTGGAGGTACCACAGAATAGTCTGTAACAGTTTATATTTTTGAAATGGCAAAATAAGCAGCTGTGAAACATATCACAGCTGCTCATCAAAACAAATCATATTTCAAAAATGATTTTGAATTGTTGCCCTGAATCCATCAAAGAGGGGATGTGCATTTTTAAAAGGCACACGCTTCAGTGGGTGAAGTACAAGATGCAAATGAACACCAAAAAGGAATTTTCAATCGTTCAGTTCTAATCCAGATGGTACCCAGAGAATCAACCTGAAAAGTTACAGCCCCAATTCCCAAAAAGTTGGGACACTTGTTTGTTAATATTTTATTCACAATAGAAACTAAGAAAAATGTGCCATTTCAAGAAGGAAAAAACTGGTAATTTTAAATTTGACACGTGTCAAAAAAGTTGGGACAAGGCCATTGTGTGACAACAGTCTGTAAATGTCTGGGAACTGAAGAGACCAGTTGCTGGTGTTTTAGGAGAGGAATGCTGTCCCACTCTTCCCTGATACAGTCATGGGTTTTCTTCCAAATATTTTCGTGGTTGGAAGGTCAGGTCTGCAGTTAGGTCAGTTCAGCACACAGACACTTTTTCTACAAGGCCGTGCTGTTGTCATAGATGTAGTATGTAGTTAAACATTGTCCTGCCTGAATATGACATTGCCTGCATGTGAGCATATGCTGCTCTAAAAACTGCACATATCTTTCAGCACTGATGGAGCCTCTTCAGATATGCAAGCTGCCCATTCCACAGGCACTAATGCACCCCCATACAATCAGAGGTGCAGGCTTTTGAATAGATAACAAGCTGAAAGGTCCCTCTCCTATGGAGGACACGGTGTTGATGGATTCCAAAATGAATGTCAAATTTCAGTTCTTCCGACCACAGAACAGCTTTCCACTCTGATCATTTTGCTGTTTTAGATGGCGCAGTGAACTACGTTCACAGACATTAATTTTGGAAGTATTCCTGAGCCAATGCAGTGACGTCCATAACAGAATCATGCCTGTTTTTAATGCAGTGCCATCTGAGGTTTTGAACATCACAGGCATCCAATGATGCATTTTGCTTTCTGGATCTGAATCTTCCAGATTCTCTGAATCGTTTGCTGATATTATGTACAGTAGATGAGTCTGTAATTGTTTTACAATTTGTAGATGCAGCTTTTCACAGGTTGGTAATCTGCCCGTCTTTACCTTTACATTACTTTTGAGAGACTCTGACTCTCTAAGATGCTCTTTTTGACCTGTTCCCAATTATCTGAACTCATTGCAAAATGTTCTTCCAGCTCTTTCTTATTAGTACCACTTACTTTTCCAGCCTTCTGTTGCCTCTGTCCCAATTTTTGAGACTTGTTGCTGCCAAGACAGTTGGGGAATTTGAGTTGTACTTGGCTGAGCCATGAAAGAGATAATAAGAAAATCCAGTTACCATGACTCAGCTTTCCTTAACCTTAACGTGACAGACATCTTACTACTTGCTGTACATTACTGAGAAGAACTGTTGGTGAAAAGAATTTGCTATTGAGGTTTATTCCAATCATTTTCCTGTTAAAGGCTTTTCCTTTTCCATCATGAGCCTTTCACTAATGTCAGTCACTAATTCAGTAATATCAGTCATTGATATTACGTATGGAGCTCATGTCAATACAACGCTGTTTTTCATGGACTGCTATTTGCAGATTTGAGGTTTGCTTGTGACAAGTTTAGATTTCATTGTTTAGATCTGAAGTGTAGACAGACGTGTGTTGTAACCAGCTCAGAATCAACTTAGCCCACATTGGCCTGATGGTGGAGACAGAAAACGCTTGGATCCAAGTTAAAGTCTAAAATAGAATCAATAACAGCAGTAATTTGAAGATACTTTTGGGGAAAAAAAAACTGCAGTGAAAAATATTATCAGAAGAATTCCAGCGTATTCCACCAGCAGCGCACTGCTTAGGCCTTTTACTGGGCGTCCACCACAGACCCCCTCCCTCGTCTCGCTCCGTACCGGGGCCAACCGCAGGAATGTGAGCCACTGTCAGGAAGCTGTGAAGTGCTGACGCGGAGGTCAGTGAGCGCTTACACACATGTGGCTTTACTTTCTCAACTCCATCTTCTTCTTTTTTTCTTTTCTCCTTCATCTGCTCCTTTTTTTCTTGTCTTATCTTCTTTCCTGACAACCCCACCCCACCGCCCTATTATTCCCACTGTTTATTAATATTTTCTGAACATGAAGGTCCACCATGGTCAGTGGGGCCAGGGTCCCAGTGGTCCCGTTCCTCCTCCGACAGGTTGTGTGTTGTACTATAGAGTATTATCAAGGGATTAGACCTGTTAGTTTGAGGATATATCTCATGAATTCAGTGCTTGTAAATACGACGTAACAGAGAGTATTCAATATGTGAGAAATTAAGGGAATGGCATTGATCATGCAAATAATAATTTAAGGTGCTACTGTACATGCTTTCTTTGTTAGTGCCTGAGGGAGGCACGGCTGCAGTATTTAAATGTATTCAACAGGCTTATTAAAGTTAGCATATTATGCTTAATTTAGGGTTTATAGTTCGTTCTGGGGCTCATTGATTCAAGATTATATGTTATATATAAAATATAATGTTTGTATATAAAATGTTTTCCTTTTTATTCCTCTTTATGCAACACTTCCTCTGGCCTTGAAACTAAAGACCCCCCCTACTCTGATTAGCCAGCTTGTGGAAGTTGTCCAACACAACAAAATCCTGCTTTGTAGTGGGGCAGGTTGTGAAACAAAACCTGTTTAAGCTGTTATATCAACTCAAGATCTATTGTCTAGAGAAGCTGCAAAAACACTGAAGTAAATTGCTGTTAAAAATATTACATTGAAAGTACCATGTAGGGTTCAAAGGACCTATCATATCTTAAATCTTAAATAAACCGAGGTCAGGCTGCAGACACTCTAACCCAGCATACATAAAGCCATGGAGCTGCATTTTCTCTCTTAGTTTTGGAAGTCCTGATTTCATTAGCTGCTCAGTTCTGTCTTGACCGTTTTGAAGAAGGCCAGAAATTCCACAGGGTGCTACGCACACAACCAGATCAGCCATGTGGTTCTGCTCGGCTTCGTGAAGTACTGTCATATGAGAGCACGCAGCTCTCTACTCTTGTTTTGACGGAGGCAGCGTGGGCAGTGCGCCCTTCATCTGCTCCTCACATTCCACTTTGAGCTGGATGAACCTCTCACACCACCTTTCTTCCAGTCTCCATCGCCAGTTTTTAACACTGAGATGTGTTTTCTACACGTGAGCTTGTGGCAGCATAAATTTGGAACTACTTATTTTAGTAAGTTCATACATTTATGTAACCGTATCAGATGCAGATGTATCAGATCAGAGCAGATTTAAAACATAAAATTCTGATCTGCTTTGCACAATTGAGAGTGACAACGTGTTTTATTCTTTATTACACACTTATAAATGACAAATACTAAAATGCCAGTGATTTGGCATTTGGCCATTTTTTCAGCTTCCACCAATGTTAACAAGAAAACAACTAATGTAAAACTATATCTTTATAAACGGCTGGTACAGATTGCGAGTTTGCCTAAAGCACAGTGTGTTTCTTTCTTTCTTCATCAGCACTTTCAGACCATGCTGAAGACCAAGCTCAATGTACTGACGCTGAAGAAGGAGCCGTTGCCCACGGTGATTTTTCATGAGCCGGAGGCCATTGAGCTGTGCTCCACCACGCCGCTCACAAAGAGCAGGACTCATGCTGGATACAAGGTAGGATCACATGAACCTAATAATCTTTAAATCCAGCTCTGTTCCTGAACAGTAAACCCATAATAGTGTTTACACAGTCATAATCCAGTTTTTCCCTTCTTTCTGCACACAACTTAGTCATTTCCATGTCACGCCAACACATTTTAAAAAGTTTTTGTGCCTGAATCACGTCCTTAAATAATTAGTGTTAAATCTGTTAATGTGGTCCCACATGCATGTGTGTGTTTGTCCCCCCCGGCTCACTGAATGTCAGTTCCAACGAACTGTTGGACTTCCAGCCTATTCTCTTTTCTCAGTCTTCAAAACAGAAAACAACCAGGGCTGCAGATTAAAATAGCAGCCACGCTCTGTTATTACTTATAACACTTCCAACCAAGTCTTTGTGTATTTGCCTGTCTGGTGCCACAGCATTGTAAGCAGAACAAATAAACTGACATGGCTTTGGGCACTTGGGACAACTTCAACTGGCTGTGTGGCTCTGAGGATTTTATTTTGTACCTTTTCAGTAAATGTTGTTTTTGGTCACTTTTGCTGCACCATTAACAAGAATGTCAGAAAAGGAGTTAAAGCTTTCTCAATTCTACCAAACTAAAATAAACACTTCTTATCTGGCAGTAGCCTTGAAATGTTGAAGAAAAAATAATTCTCTGATGAAATTATTGCCAAGAAAAACACATGTGGAACACACAGTCCCAATGCCTGTTATTTGTCTGTTTGTTGGGTCACTGTTCAGAAACGCAGACCGTCAGGTACAGGCTATCACACTCTGAATATATCCATATAGTTTATGTCTTCATACAAAAATACATTGCCAAGGAAGCTACAAGCCAAAAGTGCTGAGACTTCATAAATACTTTCTATAAGCTCCAGAGGTTCAAATGTGACTATGAAGTGAAACTCAGGGAGATGGCCTTTATTCCCAGAGCAGCTGACAGTTTGGTCTCAGTGTGAGAGAAACACACACTTCAGATAAGCAGGGCTTTTTCATTGCCTTTCCCTTTATGGACCAGTTCTGTTGTTGGAGTTATAATAATGTTTTAATTGTTAAATATCAACATGATCGCTGCAAAAAGTAATTAACGTGGTATTCAAAAATGAATCTTAAATGCAGGGAATTAAGATGATGGCAAAGGCTCTGTGGTGACAGCTGATAGATAACATTCTTGTTTTAAATCAGATAAACAGCCTTGATGACGTGACATTGTTAAACTTTACAGTAAATGCATCATTACCTGTAAATAGCTTTCCTTATTTTACTTCTCATCTCTCTTAAGCTGTTTTCCTGCCAAGCAAAATAAAATCAAGCCAGATTTTCTACTCTTGTAAATGCTGCGGTGAAATTGTTTAAGCATGTTTTCAGTTTTCATCTAAGATAACAGTTTAACTCCTTCATGTCCTCATCAGCAGTCCATAACAGTCCACTCTGTGCTTCTGAAAATTAGAGTATTAAACAAAATAAAACCACCAAACTTCCTCTTTATGCTACCTTCCTCAAAATGACCCAAGTGAAACTGAATATGTGGCCATGATGTACTTTTTGGAGAATTGTAATAATGTTTAGTGATTTGATTTGACTGTTTTCCGAAGTCGGTGCGACCTAGAAAGCATGTATCTATGAAAAATCGCAGCATAGACGTACAAGACTGTTCGACTGTGTGAATTTAATGAATCTGACCACAACAAGTAATATTCTAAACACTTTTAAACCAGTCATGTGATCTTTGTGATCCAAAAGCTAAGGGACTTGGGTTTTATATGATGGGGGTTACCTGGTGACACTAGATGCAGATTGAGTCACTGAGTAAGTTTAGTTTTAAAAGACTTAAATACTTTTTGCTCTTAACGAAACAAGCATCCACATATAACTAGCTGTTTATCCAAACTAAATATTGTGTAATAACAGTTTTCAGTGTAGAAAACAGCCTCTTGTGTAAGTCACTGCCATCATAAGAGAAAAATATTGATATATCACCTAGGTGCCTGCTGCGCATAGCTGAATTTGGGATCCCTCCCTGTCTAGTGTGAATCCCAGCATCCACTCGCTGATCTTTCCACTGAGAGTGCCAAAGCCATGTTGCCATGGATACCACTACAGCTATTCAGCCACATAAAAAAATAATTTCCCTCATCTGTCTGCAGCCTCCTTATTTGCAAGTCTGTCTACTTTGCTGCCTGCATCTGTTGGCTTGTGTAACTTCCTGTCTGAGACACTACCTGCCTGTCTGCATATCTGTCTGCCCACCAGCTTCAGCACCTCTGCTTCCCCTGCTGGACCTCGAAGAGATATTATTTCTTTTTAAGGGAGAAAACTGAGAAAACAATGGTCTTTTTTGCATCCCTCCAACCCTTAATGCTTGGCTTTTATATGCCACACATGATACATTTATTATCCTCATGGACTGTTTTATATTCCCTCTTTCATTTCTCAGCCTTTCTCCTTCACTACATTCTCTCCCAGGCCCAGTTGTGCTCCCAGTTTACAGGCAGGCAGGAAGGTTGGCTGCGGGCTGCTGTCCCCCTGCCAAAGCCAACAGCTAGCAAGGATGAAAGGCTACCTCTCATTGCCCTGCCGAGCCTACTGCTGTCAAAGCAGTCCACTTCACATCCATTGAGAAAACGTGCTCAATGCACTTTATAAAGACGCCAGCTCTGCTGTCATACTCCATGATAATGGTGAAATTACTGTAGTGATTGCCCAAAATGTTGCTGTCTTTGAATTTAATATGTTCCCCACTTTCCAAGTGAACGTAATCACCCTGTTTTTGTACTTATTCTCACTTGAAAACAGTGTTCAAGGAATTCACCTCAAACTCTATAACCCAGGTTTTCTTTAGTTATATTTCAAAGTTGTTTTAATAGAACCCACACTGGTCAAATTAAGAAGTTTTCAGACAGGACATGGTGGGCGCACCACCATCCTGAAAATCCCATTCATTTCTATGTGTTTGCTCGGCACAAGAGTGCATCGGTGTTCGGTTGACCTAAGTCAAGTTGGGCTGTGTCAACTCGGTGCATCCAGTCACAGAGAACCATCAATAAGCTGTTAAATTTTTTCTGACTCAGCCAAGTACACCCAAAAACGGTTGGGGTACAGCTGCAGCTCCTGAATGAGCCTAAAATCACAGAGGTCCTGCTGTTGTTTTAGGATTTCATGGACCACACCCTCTTTATTGCTGCAGCTTGTCTCCTTATCAGCAAAATTAAAGCTGATTTACAGACAAATACATGATGCCGCTCCTTCAAATAAGCCAGCCACTGCTAGTACCTGCTAATCACTTCCTGTATTTTTTATTGTGTTGCCTAGCGACTGGTGCCCATGGTTTACGCATCTGCGTTCTCCTCCCCGCCACTGCGACCAACCTCCACAGCGAGCGCAGAAAGTCCTATCTGAAAACACCTTAAGGCTTTATAAAGCTAAATTTGAGCCATCATTCACAAGAAGTTAAGTAAAGCTGCTGCTAGAAGATCATGTTTGTGCTGGAGTTAAGAGTAAAGCTACAATGATGAATCAGTTAACCTGACAGAGGATGAAGCAGCCAATATTTTGATAGTAAATTAATCTCTAATTAATCTTAATTTTAAGATTTAAAATGTTAGCTCATATTAATATAAATACTGAAGAATTAACTAAATCTGCCTACCAGCACCTCTAAATTCCAGTTTCCAGTGTCTCCTCTGTTTAATTTGTACAAAAGCTTTAGGTAACAATACTCTCTGCCATCATCCAGTGAGAAAGCAAATACATGTATTTCCCCAAATACTGAAATATTACTTTGAAGATAAACTGTGAATTTGTAGCTAAATATGTGTTATGTCCTTATCATAAGACAACAAGGACAGGCTGGCAGTATCATGTCTTTATCTAATCTGTCAGACAGAAAGGCTTCTTGTCTTTCTGTGACTATTCTTATGTGTTTAGGTTATTAGCAATCTTTAGGGCTAATTACGGATCCTTCCACTTCTCTTCTGTTTTGTCCAAGGGAGGCTTTGGATCAGTTTTTTCCGTGGGATCACGTTTGTTGCTACTGACCTAAGCTTGGTTCTTTATCTGTGAAAATATACAAACATTCCTGAGTTCTGTTTTTGCTGCTTGAAAACCACATTGGTAACTGAATGTAATGTGTTTTTTGGACTTGGCTGTAGAGAGTCACAGGTAAGTGTCTGTGTGAAGGAAGGCTTTTATTTTTGTCCACAGTTATGGGGATGTTCTTTCTCAAGTGGTTTGGGTTGGGTTGTTGATGCTGTGTCAGAATTTGATTGCGATGTGTCATGAGCAAATTCCTCACTACCAATATATACAGTTAGTTAGGAAATGGTGAGGAATTCAAGGAATGGGTAGATGTTTCTTGGTATAAAAGCTGGGGTGAAGAACTGTTTAGTTTCTGGTTCAGATTAAACAGTGTGTTTCTCTGCTGGCACTGCTACTCATAAGTGGAGAAACTAGACTGAGCTGCAGTTCAGTGCTGTTACGGGCTTGTGATGATCCTGCATAGGATTAATAAAGATAAGTTAAATAGAATATACAAACCCAATTCCAGAAAAGCTGGGATGCGATGATGATGAAAATGTTTAAACTATAAATGTACCATTAAAAAAAAAAGAGGTAATTTTGAAACTGATGGCAGTGACATGTCTCAAAGGTTGGGACTGAGTCATGTTTACCACAGTGTAGCATCCTGTCTTCTTTTAACAACAGTCTGTAAACATCTGGGAACTGGGAGAGAAATGTTTCTTGCCTGAAGATGCTAACTGCTCAGCTGTTCTTGGTCTTCTTTGTCTTATTTTGTGTTTTAAGATGTGTCAAATATTTAAACTATGGCTACCACGAAGCCATGTTGTTGTCATTGATGCAGTATGTGGTTTGGCATTGTCCTGCTGAAATATGCAAAGCCTTCTCTGGAAAAGATGTTGCCTGCATGTGAGCATGTGTTGCTTTAAAACCTGGATATATATTTCAGCACTGCTGGAACATTTCCAGATGTGCACCTGCTCATTACATAGGCGCTAATATCCTCATATCACCAGAGACGCATGCTTTTGAAGTGAGTGCTGAACAAGCCAGAAGGTGCCTCTTCTCTTAAGTCTGGAGGACATGGTCACAGAATGTCAGATTTTAATTTGTCTGAAATTTGATGTCTGCCCATCTTTACTTGATTCTCTAAGATGCTCTTTTTATACTGAACTATGTTACTATCCTGTCGCCGGTTAACCTAATTAAAACCTAATTAGTTGCAAAATGTTCTTCCGTGTTAGTACCACATGCTTTTCCAGCCTTTTGTTTCCTTTGTCCCAACTTTTTTGAGAGATGTTGCTGCCACCAGTTCCAAAATTACCTTATGTTTTCCATAAAATGGTACATTTTGCCAATTTAAATCTTTGATATGTTTTCTATGTTCTATTGTGAATCAAATATGGGTTTATGAAATTTGCACATCATTCTTTTCTGTTTTATTTAGATTTTACTAGTTTTTTGGAATTGGGGTTGTAATTAGAGACATATATAATATATTAAAATCTGCCAGTAAAGAATTGTGATGGCCTGACAAAGATATATTATCACTGCTGTGAGTAAGTCTGCACAAAACATTTTCTGTCCAAACATCTGGATGAAATGAACAACAGTGTTCTCTGTAGGATGATGCTGAACCCGGTGCTTGTGTATTGCAGTTTTAGACTTTGTTGTGCCTGCATCAAATAACGTGTTTGAAAGCAAAAATAAAGTTTGTAAAACTCTTCTGCATTTGCATTGCAAATGTGCGTGAGACCACATTTTGTGGACGGGAAGCTCAAAAAGTAACTGGCACCAGCGTAACTAGAGCGAAAAGTTAAGGTGTAGCTCAGCGTAGATAAATGTTATGGTGAATCCTACCCTATACTAGCCTGTATGGTAGAGACTGTGATGTGAAAGCGTCTTTCATAAACACTGAGGTGCCTCTGTCTTGACTTACATCGAAACACTCGGACTCTGTTTTGTACTGACACACACACATAGCGCCTTTTCACCACCCAACACAAGCAAACAATTTCACACAGAACTCTTAAAAAAATCATCGACCCTTGCATGCCATGGCAAGCAGAGCCAGCTGTACTGTGCTGATTCAATAAGTTTACAGGAATGTTAACTACCTTCTAAGGAATGCAGCATTCCCAAGCACTGGATTCTCAGTCATGTTGGAGGATCCAGACACGGGGGCCTACTCTGGGAGAATGCCAGGATAACCCCCATCGCCACCACCGACAGTAGTCTTTTATCTTTTGTAAACAAGGGCTGTATCATGCTGTATCATTTTTGTATGTGACATCCCCTGTATCTCAACAAAAAATAGATCCAGATTAAGATTGAATACTTAAAATTGCATGAAATGCTAAAATTTTTAGAAGTGCATGAACATGCCACATCATCAAATCTCTCTCTCCTGTTTACTCGTCTTTATAAACTACCTGAAAGTCAGACATATTTAGAAGTTTTAGACTTATTATGTCAAGTATTTTCATTATATTTGGCGACCGAGCTCTCATTTCTACTGCCAGATACACTGATAAGTTTACAAATAGTAAGCTGTTGATGTATAAAAACAACATTGTGGTTCCGCGCTGATGTCTCATCTCAAGCCATTTGGGGAAAAAAAACACAAAATTTTGGATGGGATAAAAAGGTTGCCATGGTGGACAAAAAAGAAAACATCCACAGATTGAGAGATAAACTGTGTGTGTGTTTTGTCTGCACCACCTGTTTGTCCTTGGCTTAGTGTATGGGAGAGAGCCTAATGCTGAAACAACAAGTTCCAGCAGTGTTGTTGACCGCTTGTACCGTCACATCATAGTCTGTAGTTACTTGATTTCCTCAACAACTGCCTTGCTGTTCACCCCTCAGCCCCTCTTCCTGTCGTCTCTACCCCTCTTTGTCTTCTTTTTTTGGTCCTTTCTGTTGGGACAGGTTTCTACTGATCGGTTATTTTTGGTCTTTCTTCCTCCTCTTTTTCCTTTTCAAATACCTCCTCCTCTTTCCTTCTCATCCCATCCTTTTCCTCGCTGATAGCCGAACCAGCTGTTGTCTCAGCAGAAGCTCCAGCTCAGGATCGCTGTGTATTTACATGTATATACAGACTCACAGTGACAGAGATAGACACACAGACTATATGCATCGCACGTACGTCTGTTCCCACTGGCTTGTTTGCCGCGGATGTTTTTCCTGACTCCCTCTGTGTATCCCCCATTTTCTTCTGTTATTCTTTGGTTTTTGATACTTTCCCTCGAGTTTTCTGTCTATTCACCATCTGTTTAAAACTAAAACTTTGTGTCTCCTTCCCTGTGTGTCCCTCTGTTTCTTCTTTTTTTTTATTTCACAGTTGTGGTTTTGTCAAGAGTTGTTGGGTTTGCATCCAGTAATTCATCAAAAGTTATGTTAAATGTTAAAATCTGTTCTTCTAATTCAGTGTGAAACATGGACAACATTGGTAACGACATGTCCTGTGCATTTGCACTGCTTGCTGTGATCAATAGATGGTAACTACGTTTGATGAGAAAGCTAATTTCCTGTCACATTTGGCATTCTTGTTAAGACTGAACATAGGATGTAAATGTTAGCCGTTGTTAGCTTTAGCCCTTAGCTATCTACCTAGCATAAACTACACTGCAACTATGTCACACTGCAACAAATTTAGTTAATGGTACACAGATTTTGTATCAGTACAACATTTTTTTATTATTATTATATTGGTCGTGATAAGCATAACCGTAAGCAGCTCTTGCTTCTAGACCAGCGAGTTAGTGCCACTCTAGAAGGTTTTCATGTTCAACAACTGAAACACAATTTAAGAACGGTGTAGGAACTACTTTACTTTACCAGAGGTTTGAGAGCCACTGTAGAGATACATCATTACGCTACGCCTCTGCCTTCACGCCACTAATGCTAAGCCAAACAACAACCACTTCAGTGTCACCTCGTTCGGTTCGGAGTTGGTGCCAGACTGGAACCAGCTCCAGACCAGCCCTGGAACCATTAGGTGGAAAAGGGGCATGAGAGTCTCCCAGTGTATGTGTGAGTAAGAGCCTAGTAAAGGACAATAAGCTCTATAGACCAGGAGACAGTAATAGTGTCCACATGTCTCCCCACACATGCAAATATTTAACCATGATCCCTCCTTTCACTCTCACTTGTTTTGCTCTCCTATGAAGCATGCATACACATTTTCTCTTTTGCAGCAGAAAACCAGTAGTTTAAATTGAATCTTCCAAATCTGTTCCTCCTTCTTCCCTCAGTCTGTCTGTTGTGTCTTTTTTTGTCATTCGTTTTCCCTTTGTCTTCTGTAGCAGTATTTATTCTCTCTCTGTGTCGCTTCACATGGAATCAGTATTTTCAGTTGATGTATAGAAGTGTTAACAATTAGCTGTAGAAGAGAGAGCAGAATATGCGAAGACGGAAAGGGGATCGAAACGGATGATGGAAGAAAGGAGACAACTGAGTTTGAGAGAAAGAGGAGAAACACATGGAAAGTTGAAACAAAGGGGAGAGCTCTGTAGATCTCTGGAATGATTTAAGCTGCTTGCCTGACTTGCCAGCACCGAAACGACTGGTGAGCAGCCTGCCAGAGATGAGATGAGCAAATGTGTTCTGGTCTGGGATAGATTGATTGATGTATCAATTGTATCCAGAGTTTGATCTGTAGAAAGCTACAAGTAGAGTAGTATGCTTCATGCTGCACACACTTTTCATACAGGCATCAATAGTTTGGCAGTGAGTCCAACCTGAATCATGTCTCTTCTCCTGTCTGCACAGCTTACAATCATTTGAGTGAGTGTGTCTCTTTATTGTTCCAATCATAATCCATGATTTGTATATTTGGAAACCGTCCTGATGCATTCACACACTCAGATAAAGATACACACATACTGTAGCCGTTAAGTCATCCACTAACTTGTATCAAGTCCATTTCAACGACGTGTTTGCTTCCAGACACACAGATTGTGCCCAGAACTACTTCATGTTGTTGCTCTGAAGCTTTGTATTTAAGTCAGGCATTCAGCTGGTGTCACATGTTAGATAGAAAGTTTTGTTTTAAAATTTTATGTCTTTATTCTCATTTCTCCTTAACTTCTTTTTACCTGTGTAATTTTCCTTAATATTTGCCTACAAACCAAATCATTCAGATGATATATATATATTATTTCATATGCAGCTGCATGTGTAGTATTTTTCTATCAGAGGTTTTGGTTTCACTTCTTATTTTTATTTTTAACAAAAGAAGGAAAGAATGTTTTAGAAGGAAGCGACTTCGCTACTATATATTAGGAAGATTTATACAGTATTTTTCAAGTGTTTCATGTCAAAGTAGAAAATGTTTCCTTGCATAATTTAGTCAAAGTCATGCATAGCTGTCAAAACTGCACAAACATTACTGCTGCTTCAGCCCTCATGTGAATTCAAGTGGCCGTATTATGTTTAATATAGGGTTTATGTTTTATTCTGGGCTTCTTTTGATACAAGATTACATCATTTTCAGGTTAAAGGTCTCATATTATATCCCCTTTGAGGATATAAGGTGTATAGCATTTGAAAAAACCTGGATGTTTCACTACCAGCCAGAATACAAAGACTCATTCACCTCAAGCTTTGGGCCTCTGACGATGTGTAATGTGGGCGCCCAAATTCACACTGGTATATATGTAATATCAAACCACATTATTGATCCAATCACCTCCAGTGTGTCTCACTGGGAAAATGCTTTCTATTAATATTGCATTAACATTCATCTTCATTGGTTAATTAGTGTAACGCAGTGATTATGGATTTTAGGATTATTCAATGCAAACCAAACCTCTCATTGAATAAATAATGAAAAGGTGTCCCATTACAGCATTTTATATGCACTATACTGCATAGTCTAAATCACGCTTCTATCGGACAGTACTTCACCAGTCTGAGATCAGTCTAGCGATTGATGTAATTCCGCCTAGAGGTGATGATGTTGATGATGGCTATTAAAGCTAAAGTTCTTTTTTCACTTCACATTTTGTCCTTCACCATGATCAACAGCTAAAACTGAATAAACTGCGCATTCTGTTTCTCACATTATGCATCTATGTGTTCACATAGTAAATGCATAAACATCCTTCTTTATACAGATGCTAAATTGAACTTGAGGCCACATTTTACTATGAGGTGTAAATGGACTCAGTGTCTCAGCCCTGAAGGAAAAATGTGAGCACTGTTGAAGTGGGTGATTCATGCACTGCAAACTAACAAAACCTATGCACATTTAAAGTTTTGTTGGTGTGTTTGTTGGTTATGAACACAGCTTTATTAGATGTTTATTCTGTCTGTCCCTCTTCTTGCTTATTGAGCAATGTAACAATTTCCTCTTGAGCTGCGTGTTTGATTTGAACTTTGAAAAAACAAACCGAAGAAACAAATGTTTGCTTAGTCTGGTGACCTCCTCACCTTACACACTTGTCACTTCTCCTCCTCTCTTGCACGCACACGAACCGTTATCTGATTTATATTAATCTTTTTTGTTGAAAATGGATATTCTGAGAGAACTTTAACATTCAGCACAAACTGTTCAACTTGGCCAAACATGCAAAACACTTAAGCTCACAGCTCTGAAAGATTACCCAACAAAATGTTTTGGACTCCTTAGCTACTGCTAATGAAGTCATGAGTCATCTATACCCCCTCCTGTCTTTTAACCCTCTTCCTGACCTCTCTACTATGCTAGTGTTTTTCTCATTTTTTTCCTTCTATAACAACTCTAGATCATCATCCTAAAGTTGTCCTGACACACAGATACATATTCTGACACATAGAGACAGACAACCACTCACCCACACATTCATACCTTTGGTGCATTTCTTTGGGTGGTGGGAAGAAGCCAAAGAACCTGGAGAGAACCAACATAAGCATGAGGAAAACATGTAAACTCTACACAAAAATTGTTTCACAGTTTAACACTAACTATATCTAGTAGATTTATCAACCTGTGACTGGCCCCCTCTTAGGAGCTTGAAGTTATGAATATTGTGAACCACTATCATTTACTATAACATTTCAATTTTCAAAGACAGCAGAAAAGAGACAGTAGAACAGTGATGTATGGATTGAGTGAGAACATTAACCTACTCCAAGCTAATTTAAACCTGGCAAACAGACAGCCTTCATTCAAATAGGAAGCAAGCAATCAGTGAATGGTGATCACAGTTTAAACAAGTAATTCAATACTCAAGCAGGAGCATCAGAGAATGGAAGTCTATAATGACTCTGTATTGCTGTTTGACATACAAGGAGCATGCTGGATGGTTGATGTATCTTGGCATGCTCCTTGGATTTGTTGGCTGGCTGAGTGACTGACCGCCTTTTGGCTGTGAGAGGGTGTCAGTGTGGTTAACTAGCAAACCGCCCTGCCTCCAGGCTACTCCTGCAGACCTTTGGTACTCAGCTGAATGATGGATCCGGTGCAAAGGCTGTATGTCCCACCCCACAGTCACCGCTAATGAATACCAGACATGAGGAGGCAGCTGCTTTCACTGTCTGAATCTCTGTTGCCTATAAGAAACTGTGAAATCAATGTTGTATTGCCCTGAAATTGGAGTGTTCTTGGGAGCAATCTGCTGGAATAGTAGGAATCTAGGGGTTCTGTATATGTGGATTAAGTTTACCTCATATCAGTCTTGCTGTTTTGACAACAGATTAGGAATATAAGCTCTATATTTTCATCCATCTTTCATTAACATGATCACTTTTTTCCACTCCAGAGAAAATAATTCATGGTTTTACCAGTTTGTCTAGTAAGTACATTTAAAAAATAATGATTCTACATTCTACAACTGCACTATATTGGACTAACTTCCTATCTCGAGTGGCCTGT